>JACXGI010000744.1:0-71149 GCA_016801175.1 Esox masquinongy | reverse complement strand
GTACCCTTCTCCTGACTGATATCTTTCAACAATGAGATCCCTCTGATGCTTTGGAAGCTCTCTGTGGACCATGGCTTTTGCTCTGAGATGCAACTAAGAAAATGTCAGGAAAATCCTACTAGAACAGCTGAACATTATTTGTGATTAATCAGAGTCAATTTAAATGATGGCAGGTGTGTAATGACTTCTATTTAACATGAGTTTTGAATGTGATTGGTTAATTCTGAACACAGCCACATCCCCAGTTATAAGAGGGTGTGCACACTTATGCAACCAGGTTATTGTAAGGTTTTTATTTTTCATTTTTCCCCCTCTAAGATTTCAGTTGTTTTTTCAATTGAATTGTTCACATTATAGGTCACATTAAAAGTGGAAAAAGTTCTGACATGATTTATCTTTGTCTCATTCTTTCAGATCACAAAAACCTGGCATTTTCACAGGGGTGTGTAGATTTTTTTATATCCACTGTAATTAAACGTAAGTGCAGAGATGCCTAGCGACACCTAGAGACACCTCTGCCGACAGGCCCTGACTCTGGCCTCCAGACACACAGAGATGCATAGAGGCACCCCAGCCAGGACCTGACAATGGTGTCAGTTAATTGATTTTCAACCCTACAATGTCCACAGATCATGACTCATCATCTTTCCCAATATATTGTCATGTTATTGTTTCCATTTGCAAGATCCCTCCATTTAACCCTGGTGTCTCACAAGGATGCCGAACAACCCTTTCTGTGTTATATCTGGCAATACCACCCCTAAAATAAAAAGACCCACTTTTTTTTTTTTTTAGAATGGTTGCCCAGACAACTTGGTGACAGCTCATGCACGACAGCTGGGGCATGTTACTATTGGTGGTTTTGGTAACTCAGCTCTTCCAATAAGGAATAGAGTCCTGTTCACTTGTACAATACAAGGAACAGGAGCCTATGCTGTTATTTAAGACATTCCCTGAAAAGAGAGTCTTCTAATGTTTTCGGCTAGGCCCAAGGCCTTGTCTTCCACATACAGATGAAGACTAGGAGCCTTGCTCAGCTGACATTCCATTCATTACAATGTGCCTGGATACAGAGAAGGAAAAGATATTGACCATGGAAGACATAGCTATTGTCATTCATAGTGCATTAGGTAAACAGAATAACAGGGAGTCTGAAGGACTCGTGTTCATTTGAAAAATAAATTTTCCACAAAGGAGCATTCTGCTGGTCAAACAATAAAAGGTAACCCCGGACCTAACAGTAAACAGCTGAGGAATGGAGCTGGAGAAATGTAATTGCTGTTATGTTAACTAAGCATTGGATGTAATGACTATTGGTTCCCATGAGAAATTAATTGCTACAGTGAGGGGAAAAAAGTATTTGATCCCCTGCTGATTTTGTACATTTGCCCACTGACAAAGAAATGATCAGTCTATAATTTTAATGGTAGGTTTATTTGAACAGTGAGAGACAATAACAACAAAAAAATCCAGAAAAACGCATGTCAAAAATGTGATAAATTTATTTGTGTTTTAATGAGTGAAATAAGTATTCGACCCCTCCGCAAAACATGACTTGGTACTTGGTGGCAAAACCCTTGTTGGCAATCACAGAGGTCAGACGTTTCTTGTAGTTGGCCACCAGGTTTGCACACATCTCAGAAGAGATTTTGTCTCACTCCTCTTTGCAGATCTTCTCCAAGTCATTAAGGTTTCGAGGCTGACGTTTGGCAACTGGAATCTTCAGCTCCCTCCACAGATTTTCTATGGGATTAAGGTCTGGAGACTGGCAAGGCCACTCCAGGACCTTAATGTGCTTCTTCTTGAGCCACTCCTTTGTTGCCTTGGTCGTGTGTTTTGGGTCATTGTCATGCTGGAATACCCATCCACGACCCATTTTCAATGCCCTGGCTGAGGGAAGGTGGTTCTCACCCAAGATTTGACGGTACATGGCCCCATCCATCGTCCCTTTGATGCGGTGAAGTTGTCCTGTCCCCTTAGCAGAAAAACACTCCCAAAGCATAATGTTTCCACCTCCATGTTTGACGGTGGGGATGTTGTTCTTGAGGTCATAGGCAGCATTCCTCCTCCTCCAAACATGGCGAGTTGAGTTGATGCCAAATAACTCGATTTTGGTCTCATCTTACCACAACACTTTCACCCAGTTCTCCTCTGAATCATTCAGATGTTCATTGGCAAACTTCAGACGGGCCTGTACATGTGCTTTCTTGAGCAGGGGGACTTTGCGGGCGCTGCAGGATTTCAGTCCTTCACGGCGTAGTGTGTTACCAATTGTTTTCTTGGTGACTATGGTCCCAGCTGCCTTGAGATCATTGACAAGATCCTCCCGTGTAGTTCTGGGCTAATTCCTCACCATTCTCATGATCATTGCAACTCCATGAGGTGAGATCTTGCATGGAGCCCCAGACCGAGGGAGATTGACAGTTCTTTTGTGTTTCTTCCATTTGCGAATAATCGCACCAACTGTTGTCACCTTCTCACCAAGATGCTTGGCGATGGTCTTGTAGCCCATTCCAGCCTTGTGTAGGTCTACAATCTTGTCCCTGACATCCTTGGACAGCTCTTTGGTCTTGGCCATGGTGGAGAGTTTGGAATCTGATTGATTGATTGATTGCTTTTGTGGACAGGTGTCTTTTATACAGGTTACAAGCTGAGATTAGGAGCACTCCCTTTAAGAGTGTGCTCCTAATCTCAGCTCGTTACCTGCATAAAAGACACCTGGGAGCCAGAAATCTTTCTGATTGAGAGGGGCTCAAATACTTATTTCACTCATTAAAATGCAAATCAATTTATTACATTTTTGACATGCATTTTTCTGGATTTTGTTGTTGTTATTCTGTCTCTCACTGTTCAAATAAACCTACCATTAAAATTATAGACTGATCATTTCTTTGTCAGTGGGCAAACGTACAAAATCAGCAGGGGATCAAATATTTTTTTCCCTCACTGTATGTAATATCTGAAACATTACAGGAGATACTGTATCCTTGTTCAAATTTGTGAAGTTCAGTATTTGACTATGGTGCTCTCCTTTGCCTAACCAGTGTAATTTTTCAAATACCAATCTCCCTGACGAAACACCATTCATCCACATTTTATAAAAATCGTGGTGTCTGAAATATCACGTAAAAACAATTTCCTCTAGGCA
The DNA here is from genome assembly GCA_016801175.1 of Esox masquinongy. Lineage (NCBI taxonomy): Eukaryota > Metazoa > Chordata > Actinopteri > Esociformes > Esocidae > Esox > Esox masquinongy. Next base: position 68,001 of record JACXGI010000744.1, on the reverse strand, counting down.
GACAATAAATAGTAGAAAGACTAGGGCTGAGAAGTAGTAGACCTGTCTGTGTATCTCTTCCTTTCAAACAGGTTCTAAATAAAAGACCCCTTGTCATCATTATTCCCAGCCCCCAACCCCCACTTCCAACTCCCCACTAGACCTGCAGTCATGACACCAATGGTAGGAGTTCCATGGTTGCCTAGCAACTGACTGGGACCATATATAGTAGAGAATTAGTGCTAGTTTAGGCCAGCTAGCGTGTGAGTGTGTTTCTGTTCCCCAAGTATAATACTTCAGTTCTCCATTAGCCAAACATTTGTTCATTAGGTTAGGTCTTAAGAGATGCTTCTACTTTTCTCTGGAGTTTGGGGCAGAAATAGCTAGCTAGTCTGAGTTCCAGTCTCTCTAGCTAACATTCCAATCATAGTCACTACTTGTCACTGCCACATGACCTGTGGAGTACATGGAGTGCAATGTCACCTAAAGAGACATACTTGGGAGAAGGAAATGGTTCTTCTGAGTAAATTTGCCTTTGGGACAATCTAAGAGGCTGCATCAGTGCAGGTGCGTCAGTGCAGTGACTGAGAGACTGAAAAGGAGCTACTTTATTCAGGCTATTAGGCTGCTGAATAGCCGTCCCTGGCCGACTTCTTGCAGTCTGATGGTCTGCCCACGTCCATTTTCTATTGTGTCTTGGTTCACCCAGCCTGTCAGTTGGTGTATTTATTTTCTTCTTGTACAGTCAGTGGCCAGTTTATTAAGGTGCACCACCCTGTTCACAAAAATGAATTGCTCCTCTGGATGATGAGTCAAGTGGCTGTGCAGGTGGACAGGCATTCAATTAAACATAAGAATGGGAAAAACAAGTGACCTAACTGACTTTATGTGCGCCGGTTCCCGTATCTCTGAAATGGACGTCTTTCTGAACTTTTCATGTACAACAGCGTCAAAGGATTTGCAGAGAACTGAGCAAAAAAAAAAACTATTCAGTCAGTGACAGTCCTGTAACTGTTAACAGCTTATTAATGAAAGAGTTGGAAGGAGAATGGCAAGAATTGTGCAAGCTAACAGATGGGCCACAAACAGGCAGATAATGGCGCAGTACAACTGTGCTTCATCTCGGAATTCATCGTTCCTTGTCACAGATGGGCTATTGCAGCAGATAACCATACCAGGTTTCATTCCTATTGGCTAAAAACAAGAAGTGGCTCCCATGGGCATGTGATTACCAACACTAGATAATTCAGAATTGCAAAAATCTTGAGTTAACTTGAATAGCCCTCGCAGTGCCCAGGCCTCACCCCAATAGAGCATCTTCGGGATGAGATGGGACGGGCTGTTAACATCATGACTAAACCTCTGATCTGCAGGAATTTCATGACGCTATTGCATCTGCATAGGCCAAGATCCATTTGGAATGTTTTACACCTAGTAGAATCCATTCCTTGAATCATTTAACCTGTTCTGGGTCCGACTCGGTAAACTCTCCACTAAGCTTTTCTATCAATATACCACTTGTTAACATAGCCCAATCTAATGGATTGCTTTTTTATGTTCTGCCTGCACTAAAAGCTGACTATTGACTAATGTCTCTTATTTGCTGCATTATCAGGAGCTTGAAACATTTGGCTACACCCTGCTGGTAAACCTGCCAATCTGTGTATGCAACTTTAAGGAAATATTACAGATTACTCTTCTGCCAGATTACTTTTCCTCCTGATCTTCCTCCATTTTTTCTGTTTCCGCTCTCTCCTCCGCTCTGTTTTTTCTCTGATTTGTCTCTCTCCTACCCATTCTCTCTCTCGCTCTCTCGTTCACTAGCTCATTATCAGTGCTCAGGCAGTCTTCCTGAGACTCTTCCCTAGACATTTTAATTCAAGGTTTAGGTAATGAAGCAATTAATTGAACAGAAACACTGCAAGAGTGATGTCAAGATTACAACTAATCACTCATTATTGAGTTTTCTCCAATTAAGACCTAATTTCATGCACATTACACGACAGCTACCTTCATACTTTTTCACTATTCTAAGTGTAGCAGGGCTTAATAAACATATGGGTCTGCTTATCATTTTTGAGTTAAACTCAGCAGTATGGATTTCACTCTCCGTGAATTATTTATTTCTGTAAACAATAGCTCAGCATCTCCTTACTTTATAATACTCACTCTCTCACCCCTCCTCTTGCTGTTTATATTGTATCTCCTCTGACCAGAGGGCTACTGTATTGCTGTGCTCCTGAGGAATTTAATTTCAAAACTCTAAATGTTCTGGCTACTTGAAGAGATTGGGGGGAGTGGAATGTGATATAAAAAGAAAACAATATTAGCCTAGACAACAGTTGGAATCTGATTACAAACACGTCAAGATAGAGATGGCCTAGACTAACAGAGCTTCAGCAAACACACAGAAACATACACAAACAAGATCTGAGCACATTCGCCTCTGCGGCACATATGCGCTGACTTGCACTGGTGTGTACAAGAATGAAGCTCTCCAGAGAGGAGTGTTCCAAGTGGCAATCAAAAACAGTGTGAATGGTCTTTTTCACATTGTCAATAGTGTTAACCCTTGACCCCAGAGGTTGATCATGTTGCCAATGAAAACAGTCTGATGTCATCACAATCTGTTATAATTAACTGTGTGCGTTTTTATGTTAGAGACTTTATTTTTTTTAATCTGTCTGTCTGGATCGTGAATCTGCCAGAATTAGGCATTTGGGAATTTAATTGCATAGGGCATTGGAAATAGTGTTTGATCTGGGAAAAAAAAAACATTTCAAAATTGTTTGTGGAACCCCAAGCATTGGAGCTAGAAACTAAGTTACACTTTAACTGTTATGTAATCTTTGAGTCCTGAATGTAGGGTATAAGATCCAGTCTTTGGTTTTCGGCTCGGAAAAACTCATAGGAGTTTTTCTGAAGATTTCCTTACACAAAAATGAAGATTGAGACACAAGCTACCAACACTCAAGCTTCCAAATCCATCTAATAGGTATGCTAATAGATAGGCTAAGTATCGCTTATTTTTGAATGGTGAACGTGCTTGCCGCATATGGCGTAATAAATGACAGAAAGAGTGCCATGGGGAAAGTGTTCAAACATCTCTAAAAGAAACATTTCTTATTCATGAGTTGATAATACTCTTTTCTACTCTCTGTTTTGCCATATGGGTTTTTCAGTTTAACAGTAAAGGCACATTTCACTGTAATTTCTCTTAATTTTTTGTTTTGCAGAATTACATAGGTCTTAAAACTGAATTGTTGAATCAACGGTGGTACAATTCCAAAAAGCTTATTTGAAACTGAGATTAAGGGCAAAGTCTTAAGATAAAGGGGAACAAGTGTAAATTGAAAAAAAAGCATCTATATGCCAAAGCATTGACCTTTGTTGGACAGTGAGCACCTCACTCAGTCACAGAGTCTGGTAACGCAACATTGCATGGTATGCCACAAGGTTATTCACCCCTTTCTTTCATTGCAATGCTAAAGATAACTTTGTTGAACACAGCAAGTATACGAAAATAAATAAACATTCTGAAGAAGCCAACATACTAAAGTCAGACAGTATAATTGATTGTGAAATAAACATTTGACTACTTTACTCTGAAATGTCTGCCAAGCAACAGGGTTTACATAAAGTAGTCCATACTAAAACACTTGCGTCCAGCAATGCATGATTGATGAAACTGCACTTTGACAGAAGCGGATATTTAGGCACATAGTAGACACATTTTCGATATTTGCTGTTCGCCTTAAAACTCTCCATCAATCATTTCCAGGAGCATACCACTTACTTAAATCTCACCAATACATGAAAGCCATTTAAAACACCAGTCAATTCTTTAAAATTGCATTATTTTTTTATCCTGAATCTAGGCTATTACCTTCCATATTTTTTGGAAATTACATTGTTAATATAAAGGTAGCATTTAAAATGTTTCAGATTGTTATGACTGTATCATACAAGTCATGACTAGGTTTTCTACTAGTCAGAGTGCCAGTCTGTTGGTGCTATAATTCCAACTCCTGGGCAAAACCTGTAAAGTGGCCCAAGTGAAAGCAATGGTCAAATTCCTATGGTATAAAAGATAGCTGTTCTGGAAAGAGTCTGGAATGTAAAATTATTTATAAACAAGGACTACCTGGAATTTGTTCACCAGACAAAATACCCAGCCATGAAAACTGTCAATGAATGTGGAGGCATAGCTTTCAACGGCTGTAACAAGCTCATTATCCATTGTCTCTACCATGGGCTTATGAGGAGTGACAGAAATTGAAGTGACAGAAACAATCTCTAGGGTCAGTAATCGAAGACCCTTGGCAACACGTGCACACATGCACAAACACACACAAATACGAATTGTCTTTGACTACAACTGCTTACTCAGTCTTGGATAATCAAATACCTCACACTTATCAAAACAAGGTCTGTTGATTGCTCATTTTAGTATATGCAGTTTATGGAATAAGATTAATGAAATTTGCTTAGTTTAGTGCAATCAAACAATATTCATGTAGTAGCAATATCAGTACATGGAAACAATCTTTTTAAAAAGGATTGGAATAGACATGCTAGGGGAGATGCAGGTCATGTGCAGAGTCATAATCCAGCTAAACAACACAACAACTTAATGCTGAGTAAGATAAAGGCTCCGTGGATGGTAGAAGTGCATTTACCATATTTTAAACATATCCTTCTAGGCTGCTTCTGGCCTTCTAGTGCTGATGTGTAATATATTGTTGTCACTTGTGAAATGTTGTATGAAGTATTGAATGAAAACATGGAATTATATACAGTCGTTCTGAAAAGTATTTACCCCCTTGGACTCTTCCACATTTAACATTAAATATAAAATGATTTAATACGGGTTATTTGCCACTGATCAACACAGATCAAGTCAGACAATGAGTTTAATGAAGTCTTCCTGTGTGTGTTTATGTCAGGTTAAATAGACCTGTCTCTGGGAGTTCAAACAGTTGGTTAATACAATTCTTAACAAAAACTCAAAAGCACCAATATGGGCTAGAATAAGAGAATATGATCACGGCATTGAATATCCCCTGGGGCACAATAAAGTCAATTTGGAAATAGAGAGAATATTGGACAACTGTGAATTTGTCTACAACAGACCTCCCTCAAAAAATTAAGTATCCAGGTGAGAAGGGCACTATTCAGGGAGGCCAGCAAGAGGCCTATGGCAACTCTAAAGGAGTTACAGTCATCCTAGGGTGAGCTGGAAGAGATTGTGGATAATGCAACAATAGCTAGGATGCTTCACAAAGGTGGCATTTATGGGAGAGTGGCAAAAATAAATCCATTTTTGAGAAAAACATCAAATCTCACTAGATTTAGCTAGAAGGCATGTGGTGGGAGACTGATAACAAGTAGAAGATTCTGTGGTCTGATGAGACCAAAATAGAGCTTTTTGGCCTCAACGCTAAGCAGCAGTTGGCTCAAGCCTAACACTGCACATCATCCTGAGAACACCATCCCTACTGTGAAGCATAGTGGTGGCAGCATCATGCTATGGGGCCTGGAAAGCTTGTGCAGAGGGCAAAATAGATGCTAAGTACAGAGAAATCCTGGATGAAAATCTGCTGAAGTCTGCAAGAGATCTGGGACTTGGGAGGAGATTAAACTTCCAGCAGGACAATGACCCCAAACATAGAGCCAAAGCCACACGGGGATGGCTTACAAACAAATATGTCAATGTTCTGGAGTGGCCCAGTCAAAGCACAGACCTAGATTCTGTTGTTCCCCATCCAACTTAATTGAGCTTGAGCAATTTTGCAAAGAAGAATGGGCAGAAATTGCACAAAGCTGGCAGAGACCTATGGCAAATGATAAAAACCAGAACGGCATTGGATCTGCTTCAGATGACATGTATCTCATATTGACTGTCCCTAGTCCACTGGGAGTTGCTGCTATAATTCAGGTCACAAATTGAATATCACAAAACGTGGGGGGAAAAATGGGTAGAAAGTTAATTTTTTTTGATATCATCCAAAATGCTGGCTTTTAAAAGAATTCAACCCCCTTGGACTTTTCCCACCTATTATTGTTACAACATGAAATCGAAATGGATGTTATAAGGAGTTTTGCCAATGTTCAACACAAAAAGAGTCCATAAATTCAAACTGAAAAATTTAATAATTTTTAAAATATTCACCCCTGTAGTAAATTTTTGGTGGCTATGGCAGCAATTACTGCCATGAGTCTATTTGTCACTCATGAGTCTTGCCACTTTCTATCTTCCTCTTGTGGTGGCTTGGGCGCCTGAGGAAGTCTAGAGGGCTGGAGGGCTCCATAAGGGCTGGAAGGAAGGCATTCTTCAGTCTTCTACCTTGACCAATCTCACATGTTTGTTTTTTGTACTTTCTACAAATTTTTTTCCCCCATATTTTCTAATATTCATTTTGTGACCTGCCTTACATCAGCAACTCCCAGTGGACTCTGGACAGTCGATATTTGATATGTGTCATCCGAAGCAGATCCACTGGCGTTCTGGTTTTTATCATGCTACTCGCTCAACCAGGAAGTCTAGACTGTAATCCTTAAGGGCTGGAGGAAATGCATTCTCCAGTCTTCTACCTTGATCAAACTCACAGGCGCCCAAGCCACCACAAGAAAAAGCTAGAAAGTAACAAGGCAAAGCAACCATATTTGAAACAAGGAAACGGTGCTGGCCGATTGCACTGGCCTCCACAGAACCTTTGGGTTAATTTGCAAACAGGTTTCAAGCCCTGGTCTTGCAGTGATGCAGTGACATTAATATTAATTGTTTAAAATAGCATATTAGTGTGGCCAATATATGTAACCTGACCCACTTGATAACACTACCAACCACAACATTCACTAATAAGTCTGGTACCATCATCAACCTGTATTGATATTTTTTCTGTACAAAGCTCTATAGCTGACAGTGGCACTACATTTTTAAAGTAATTTCTAATAGCTCATAGAAAATGTTTCCAATTATTTTTTAGTTGAATATATACAAGATTATACTGATACTGAAGAGGATACTGATGAGGCACTTGTTTTTCTTAAATGATTAATGCAAATTGTCAACAAATATGTGCCTGTTAAGAAACTCACTGTAAGAACTATTACAACACTTTGGATGGACAATAAATAAATCAGTTGGTCATGGTTTAAAGAAATGGTGCATTTAAGTTCTTATATAACAGCATAAATTTAAATACCCATGAATACAATAAAATGTTATAAGAATTGCTTGTGTTGTTCTGAAGGTAATTGAGCAAACACATCTTGTGAGATGCAAGAAATGTAATAAAGAAATGCGAAGATGCTGGGCAAGGGAAAACAGAAAATAACAAGCTGTGCTTACTCTAAATTTGGGTGAGTCATCTGGTACGAAAATACATGCTTCAAACGTGAGACGTCTAATAAAATGTCTAAGATTAGGAAAAACATTATCTTTCAAACACGATAATGACATTAAACACCGTAATGACGACTGAGACCTACATGGAGCTGAATTCTGCACATGGAACACCCACACTCAACATAATTAAAGCTGTGGGATCACTACGAAAAAAAACATAAAGGAGCAAAACTAAACATCTATGGAAAGGCCTGAAAAAGCCTAGAAGAATTTACCCAAGGACTTCTTAAAGAAATTATATTACCTATTGCTTTTGGTTAACTTGTTTTAAAATCACAAGAAATGTTGTTTTCATTGTATGAATGCTTATTACTATGTAATATTTACATTTTGTCTACCAAATTAACACTTTTAAACAGCTCAAGTAAATACTTTAAAGAATTTTCTCAAGTGGCCTAACATTTTTGTACATTACTGTATAAAATAAAAAAAACTGAAATATCTCATATGCATAATTATTCAGACCCTGTTTAGAGTTTTCTTGGGTATGTCTCTACCAGCATTGCACATCTGGATTTGGGCAGTTTCTACCATTCTTCCTTGTCGATCTTCTCAAGAAGAGAAGATTTCATAAGGAGTGTCGGTGAACTACGATCTTTGGTTGTCCCAACAAATGTTTAATATGGTTCAAAAGCAGGCTTTGGCTAGCCAGTCAAGGGCATTCACAAACGTTTTTCAAAGCCACTCTAGCATTGCATAACTGTCACATTACAGGAATGGAGGCACGGCCAGTGGCTGGATAAATGGGTGTTTATTGGAACCCAAAGGAAACTTGAAACAAAAGGGAATTGGGAAGTAACCCAAAGTAAATCTAGCCCATACCTAGGATGCAAAAGAACTATACAACGGTAAGGCAACTCTATACTCTCAAGGTGTAGCACACAGCATACACACACAAATGTAACATACACAATAACCCACAAGGACACGGGGAACAGAGGGACCTATATACACACAGCTAATGGGGGAGAAAAAATACTAGGTGTGATAACTGACTGCACAAAGACAGTCTGGGAAAGGATAATGATGGCTAGGGTGGTGCCAGCTAGAAGGCTGGCGACGCCGACCGCCTGCGCTGGAACGGAACAGGAGGAGGATATGCCCCAGGGGTGGATGTGACAATAACAGTTTGACTTTGGTCTCATCAGAATCTTTTTCCTCATACTGAGAGTCCTTCAGGCGGCATGTCATTTTACTTTTACTGTCCTTCTGGCAGGCTCTCAAATCTCTCCTAAGAAAACCTGAAACTCTGTTAGAGTTGCCATTGGGTTCACCTCCCTGACCAAGACCCTTCTTCCCTGGCTACTTAGTTCGACCAGATGGCTAATTCTAGAAAGAGCCTTGGTGGTTCCAAACTTCTTCCATCTCATAATAATGGAGCCCACTGTGCTCCAGGGAACTTTCAATGATTTAGTAATATTTTCTCCAGATCTATGCCTCGTCACAATTCTATCTTCTACAGAGAGTTCCTTGAAATTCAAGGCTTGGTTTTTGCTCTGACACACACTCTGCAGTGTGTGACCTTAATACAAATTCCACCTTGGTTAATCATGTCCAATCGACTGAATATTAAAAATACATATTTTTATTAGCAACTGTAGTTCAAACAAAAGGTATTTCCACCAAGTATTAAGGGGGTGGTCATTATCCAAATATGGTCTGGGCTGCCGGGCTTCACCGGCTCTTGGGCACTGCCGGTCCTCTCCTCGGCCCTCCGCGTCGGCTGCCCCCATAGCTCCCCCCCAAAAAATGTTTGGGAAGGCCTCTGGGCGAGGGGCCGAAACAGCCAGCTGGCAACCCCCTGGCGGGAGGCCATGGCCCTGATGATGAGCGGGGCCAGGTCATTAAGGTGCCTCTCTTGGTCCTCTAGTCTCCTCCATAGGTCCGTTGGGTCCATTGTAGGGTCTGTCACGATTAGCGTTGAAGCATGACCCAAGTGCGGACACGAAGAGTAAAGAAAAGGCTTTTAATAATGGAACGGAGGCAAGGAAAAAACAAGAAAACTACAAGAAACAGGCAGGCAGGCTAAACACGGACTGGTGGCAGGGACAGACATATACCAAGCATCAAACACAATGACTGACAAATGGCAAACAATAAGGACAGGCTATGGCAAAGAACACAAGCAAAAACAAAACATAACTAGGCCACATTCAAAAACAAAAAACCAAACGGAACAGAACCTCACACAGATATTTTCATGTATTTTTAAACAAACACTGCTCAAAAAATTAAAGGGAACACTTAAATCACACTTTGGATCTCGATGAAGGAAATACATTAAAGATCAAAATCTTTACTGTACATTGTCTAATTCTTTGATAACAAAATGACATAGCAATGACATATCAAAGTAAACAATTGAAATCACAGACTGCTCCAACTTGCGTGAATTTCATCAAGGCAACTCATAATGTGACAGTAGTGTGTATGGCCCCCACGTGCCTGTATGCACTCCCGACAACGCAGTGGCGGAGCTTAGCTTTCTCTCCCATGGATGCGAACATTTGCCGTGGAGGACCCCCCTGCCACCACTCAGAACCATGCACAGACCTTCCGAGGGGCATGTGCTGAATCTGAAAAAGTGGGCGGAGTTGTCGGCTCACATGGATGGACGATGTGTTGGAGTGAGTGGCGTGCAAAAAAAGACGGACACATGCCCATCGGAGTGAGTGACAGGCGTTAAAAAGATGGACAACGCACGCCTCTGCGACAACGTCTGGGCATGCTTCTGATGAGACGGCGGATGGTGTCCTGGGGATCTCCTCCCAGACCTGGATCAGGGCATCAGTGAGTCCCTGGAATGTCTGTGGCAATACTTGACGGCGTTGAATGCACCGGCACATAATGTCCCAGAGGTTCTCAATTGGATTAATGTCTGGAGAACATGAGGGCCAGTCAATGGCATCAATGCTTTCGTCATCCAGGAATTGCCTACACAAGCTCTTTCACGTTTGTCACATGCTCAGTGTGAACCTGCTCTCATCTGTGAAGGGAACGAGGCGCCAATAGCAGACTTGCCAATCCTGGTGTTCTCTGGCGAATACCAATCGATCGGTCCCACTAGAGGACGTCAGGCCATCATGCCACCCTCATGGAGTCTGTTTCTGACAGTTTGGTTAGAAAAATGCACACCAGTTGCCTGCAGGAAGTCATTTTGTAGGGCTCTGGCAGTGCTCCTCCTGTTCCTCCTCGCACAAAGGAACAGATACCGGTCCTGCTGCTGGGTTGATGCCCTTCTACAGCCCTGTACAGCTCTCCTTCTGTAACGGCCCGTCTCCTGGTATCTCCTCCAAGCTCTTGAGACTGTTCTAGGAGACACAACAAACCTTCTTGCGATGGCACGTATGGATGTACCATCCGGGAGGAGCTGGACTGACTGTGCAACCTGAGTGGGCTGCAGGTACCGCCTCATGCTACCATTTGTGACGAAATGCAAATCTAGAGAAGAATCAGTCAGTAAGGACAAGGAGAGAGCAACAGTCTGTGGCCACCACCTGCAAAACCATTCCCTTTTTGGCCGTTATCTTGCTATTGCCTTTCCAGTGCATCTGTTGTCACTTTCATTTGCACCAAAACAGGTGACATTGATACACAATCGCTTTTGCTTCCCAACTGGACAGATTGATATCCCTGAAGTTTAATCGACTTGGTGTTATACTGTGATGATTACGTGTTCCCTTAAGTTTTTGGAGCACTGTATACAGTTCCGGAACAAATTAAGAGACCACTGCACCTTTTTCTTTCCTTTCCAAAAAGTTGAAAAGTAAAGTTTTGAGTGAGGAACAGAAGCGTTCAATTTGCAGTGGTCTCTTAATTTAAACCCTTCTGTTCCTCACTCAAAACCTTCCTTTTCGACATTTTTGGAAAGGAAAGAAAAAGGTGCAGTGGTCTCTTAATTTTTTCCAGAGCTGTATATGCACAGGTAAAGACTGTGGTGTGGTGCCTGGAGGAATAGGCTTAAACCCAAATTTGTCAACTATCTAAACATTTTTTAATATTCCGTACTCCATTCGTTTCTTACATTTCAAACTGATATTTCCATCCATGTCAATTAAACTGCTCGACCGATAACACGTGTGCACTACGCATTTCCAACTTGTTAATTACATTTTGGAAATGTCACCCGTATCCATACTGTTCACAATGCTGCGCTAAATATTTTAATAAATAATATAGGGTTATAATATAAACTATAAATCAACATTGTAAGCTAAATATTCTGATATGTTCCCTCAGCTTATTTGATATGGTGTATAGCTTCCATAAACTATTTTGACACGTATGAGTATGGAATTAAGGAATATACGAAATACCTATTAATTAAAAAAGTGTATAGCCCAACTACAAGATCAAAAATGTTGTGAGAGTTATTCTAGTCACACAAGTCTGATTTGTTTTCTTTCTGATTACCAGTCAATGCTTTTGAAACTGATTTCATAGAACAAATACATAGCATTTGAGTTGTTTCAAGTGTTTTAGAGTTGTTAAAATAAATTCAATCTCACACAGTCAATTATTTTCATTTATTATTGCCCTTTATCTGTTGCAGATCAATGTGTTCTTCCACCATTTGGAGAAGAGAATCACCCAACAATATTTATGCAGAAAGATATGTTGGTAGAACAAGAGTATGTTTGTGTACATTTAAGTCAGTTATATGTTTACTACTGTATAGTTTAACGAAGCAATACTTTTCATTTGACTAAAATGTGACTAAAACAAGAGCATTTTGTTGACTAAAATGGTTCACTGTTTTTGTCATTTTGACAATAATTAGATGAAATCATTATAATTATAAAAATGTGACTAAAACTTTTAGATATTTTAGTCAGAATGTGTCCATGTGTCTACCTCAGGTACGTGTCTACCTCAGGAACCTCACCGCTGCTATCCCGGGATTTCAGTTGCACATGTACCTTGCACATTCAATTTGCCTCTTTGCACATTTAGTATTGCCATTGTACTTGCATTTTTACAGTTACACATATGTCTACCTCGAGGACCTTAGTGCTGCTATCTCTGCATCATGGTTGCTCATGCTACCCTACTACAGTACTCCTTCATTTGCCTCGTTTGCACATCAATATGCCATTTAGAAATTGCCATTTGTACCCAAACAACTGTTATCCCACTTGTAACATACACTATACCTAATACTTGTAAACATTCCGCCCTCCTCTATTTGCCTTAATTGCACATTTAGTATTGCCATTTGTACTGCATTTGCCTTCTTTGCACATCTACAAATTCCACCTGTAATAAACATATACTTAATACTTGTAAATACTTGTACATTTTCTGCCCTCTATTTGCACTTCTGGTTAGATGCTTACTGCATTTCGTTGTACTGTATTTGTACTGTTCAATGACAATAAAGTTGAATCTAATCTAATCAGAATGAATAAGACTAGACTAAATAAAAAAAAGGGTGCCAAAATTAACACTGATCGGCTGAACTGTCCGTGGATGCAGGAAATTCACCACAAATGCAATCCGTTTTACAGGCCTTTGAAAAGCAGAGTTAACATCCACCAGTACGGAATGTTTGGGTCTTTGAGTCTCAAAATAAATGTGCAAATTTACACTATTTACAGTTATGTCTGGAAATTATTGGACACTGACACAAGTTTTGTTATTTCGTCTGTTTACCAAAGTATATTAAAGTTACCGTTAAATAATGAATATGGGCTTCATGTGCAGTCTCTCAGCTTTAATTTGAGTGTATTCACATCCAAATTGGAGGAAGGGTTTAGGGATTACAGCTCTTTAATATATAGCCCCCTCTTTTTCAAGGGACCAAAAGTAATTGGGCAATTGACTTAAAAGCTGTTTCATGGACAAGTGTGGGCTATTCCTTCATTATTTATTATAATATTATCAATTAAACAGGTAAAAGGTCTGGAGTTGATTCCAGGTGTGGCATTCGCATTTGAAAGCTCTTGCTGTGAACCCACAACATGCGGTCAAAGGAGCTCTCAATGCAAGCGAAACAGGCCATCCTTAGGCTGCAAAAAAAAAAATCCATCAGAGAGATTTCTGATATTGGGAGTGGCCAAATCAACAGTTTGGTACATTCTGAGAAAAAAAGAACACACTGATGAGCTCTGCAACACAAAAAGGCCCGGACGTCCACGGAAGACAACAGTGGTGGATGATCGTAGGATCCTTTCCATGGTAAACAAAAACCCCTTCACAACATCAAGCCAAGTGAAGAACACTCTCCAGGAGGTAGGCACATCATTATCCAAGTCTACCATAAAGCGAAGACTTCACGAGTGCAAATACAGAGGGTTCACCACAAAGTGCAAACCATTCATAAGCCTCAAGAATAGAAAGGCCAGATTTGACTTTGCCAAAAAACATCTAAAAAAGCTTTTGGAGCTTTCTATGGACAGATGAAACTAGAATTAACCTGTACCGGAATGATGGGAAGAAAAACATATGGAGAAAGCTTGGAACGGCTCATGATCCGAAGCATACCACATCATCTGTAAAACACAGTGAAGGCAATGTGATGGCATGGGCATGCATGGCTTCCAATGGCACTGGGTCACTAGTGTTTATTGATGATGTGACAGAAGACAGAAGCAGCCAGATGAATTTTGAAGTGTATAGGGATATATTGTATAGGGATGAATTTTGAAGTGTATAGGGATATAAAATATACAGCGAAAGCCCTAAAATATACCGCGAAAGCAACCCAGGCGTTTTTTAAGGCAGAACTGGAATATTCTGCAATGACCAAGTCAATCACCTGATCTCAACCCGATTGAGCATGCATTTCACTTGCTGAAGACAAAACTTAAGGCAGAAAGATCCATGAACAAACAACAACTGGAGACATCTGCAGTAAATGCCTCACAAAGGAGGAAACCCAATGTTTGGTGATGTCCATGCGTTCCAGACTTCAAGCAGTCTTTGCCTGGAAAGGATTCTCAACAAAGTATTAAAAATGAACATTTTATTCATGATTTGTTAATTTGTCCAATTCCATTTGAGGCCCTGAAGTAAGAGGAGTGTGTATGAAAATGGTTGCAATTCCTAAATGTTTCATACAATATTTTTGTTCGACCACTTGAATTAAAGCTGAAAGTCTGCACTTCAATTGCATCTTGGTTATTTCATTTCAAATCCATTGTGGTGGCATACAGAGCCAAAATTATGAAAATTGTGTCAGTGTCCAAATATTTCCAGACCTAAATGTATTACGTTAAATAATCCTATTGACCAATCAGCACTTCAATATGAACTATTGTTTCTAAATTTTTTACATGTACATTATTTTTTACACATAGGTATTACACTATCGTTCATAATTTACATTTGAAGCGCAACAGCTGGCATCAATAACCTTTTTCTTGTTCCATGTTTGCTGTTATGTCCTTGTTTCAATTAAGTCTTGGAATTACAGAATACATGTTTATTCCCCTGTGCCTGTGTCCTGCATATTCAGAGACGTTACAGTTTCCTTTAGAGAGCTAAGTAGCAAGGTTTTATCATTTCAATTTGTAATACCGTTTTCGTTGTTGGTCATGTTAGCAGGCAACAGTGTTAGCAGGCTAGCTTGTTTGTCATACTATGTTGTTGAGCCAAATTGAGCCAAAACATTATGACCACTCACAGGTGAAATGAATAACATTGATCATCCACTAACAAGGGTACATGTCAAGGTCTGGGTAGAATAGACGGTAAGCGAACAATCAGTTCTAGTAGTCAATGTGTTGGATGCAGGAGAAATGGACAGGAGAAAAGACCTGAGCGACTTTGACAAGAGCCAAGTTGTTATGGCCAGATGATTAGGTCAGAGCATCTCTGAAATGACAAGGCTTGTGGGGTGCTCCCTGTCAGCAGTGGTGAATACATACAAACAGTGGTCCGAAGAGAGACAGGAATGTGTCACAACACACAATGCATCGCTGAGTATGGGGCTGCGAAGCTGCGGTCACAGTGCCCACGATGTACCTTGTCCACAGTCAAAAGTGCCTACAATGGGCACGCGAGTGTTGGAACTGGATCTCAGAGCAGTGGATAAGGTTGCCTAGTCCTATTTTCTTTTATATCACGTGGACGGCCGTGTACGTGTGTGCCGTTTACCTGGGGAAGTGATACCAGCAGGATGCACAGTGGAAAGATGACAAGCCAGAGGAGGGAGTGAGATGCTCTGAGCAATGTTCTGCTTGGAAATCTTGGGTCCAGGCATTCATGTGGATGTCAATTTGACAGGTGGCACATACATAAACAACATTGCAGACCAGGTACACCCCTTCATGGCAATGGTATTCCCTGATGGCAGTGGCCTCTTCCAGCAGGATGTTGCTCTAGCCTCCAAATTCCCCAGATCTCAAATACAATTGAGCATTTGTGGAATGTGCTGGATCTGCTGCTAATGTTAGCTAGCTTAATAAAAGTAGTTAACTGGTGTAATGGGGATAGACAGGAAATGGACACAGGGCCCTGAAGGCTGCCTTGACCTTCTCCAAGGCCTCTGCCCAGACCTCGCTGTTGCACTGCATCAGGGCAAGGAGCTCAGACAGTCGAGCACCGTCCACTCGCAGGTCCCAAAGAAGGTCCTCATACTCTGACGGTGGGAGACAGGATACTCCACCAGAGACAGCTGTTCCATGTGACTCAAGCCCAGGGCTATGCCTGCAACCTCCACCTGTGTAACCGGGGGAGAAAAAGGGAACGGACCCAGTGGGTGTGTTCACGGCCCTGGTGGGCATTTTATTTACAAAAAGAGAAGGGTGAGGGGAGGAGGTGAGGGAGGAATCGAAAGCAAAGATCAAACTCCTTTCCTGGGGAGGCAGCTTCCCGGTGGGGGTCTGGAAGGAATGGCTGCTGGGGGTGGTAACTCCGACGGCTGCTCCAGCACCCTCCATCACCTGGCGTCTTCCTCCCACTCTCTCTTCCGGTGTTCTCTTGTCCATCTTCATCTGCTATATTGGCCTGCGCCCCGAGATGCTCTCTAGGAGCTCTTAAGTGGAAACTCACTGCCAAAGCTCCATTGAAAATGAATGAGCTGCCCCGAGAACCACTTGCTGTCTGAAACCACCTACAGAAGTAAATCAAGCCACTAACATAGCTTGCAAATATGATTTATTTAAGATTTTATTTAAAATGATATACCAGACATGGCGACATCACTGTTTTACGCTATCTTATGATCTCACACTCGCTGAAGCTATGAAATAGATGTATGTTCCATGTTTTCCATAATAGCTAGATTCATGTTCCAGCCTGCCCAGAGAAATGGCAGAATTTATGAAAAGAAAGGCGTAGCTAAAATGTTTAAATTCCAGACAGCTGGATCCACAGGCTAGTTTAATGAAATCTAAGGGTCCTGTTCTACACATAATTCTGAAATTCTGCCTATTCACTTTTCATTGTTAAGTAGCATCGTGGTTAGAGAACTTGCAAGTACAATTTTTTTGTTTTGAATCCCCGGCCTCCCGCTTTTTTGGTACTTACTGTACTACAGACTCCTTTGAGTAACTTCTTATGTTAGAACCACTTGCTGATGTAATTACCTTTTTGCCTTTATAACATGCAGCCAATCATTTAAATTCTATTGCAATGACATTTTTGGTGTCTCATTGTAGCTATGAAATAACATCATATTCCAGAAATGAACAGAAGTCATGGCTTAATGGTTCCCAGATGTTCTGGTGTGATGGTGTTTAATGCAGAGTTGAAATCCACAAATACGAACCTTGCATATGTTCCTGGATTATCAATGTGTTGTAGGATAAGGTCGAGGCCCATGTTTACTGCATTGTTCCTCACTGACAAAGCTTGAACCTAGAATTATTATTTAATATGTTTTTGACGATTTGGGATCAACAAGCGAGCCTTGTTTCAACTGAACAATGTAGTACTAACCGGAATGTAATACCACTCTGACTTGATTAAAAGAAAATGAAATACTGTTCAAAATAGGTGAACTGATTCCCCTTATTCCTTTGTTGTGCCAGGATTTAAATGTTCAATTTAAATCAATTAAACAAGACAGGCAGGGACTTCTCCATACAAGTGCAAAAGGTCCTAGAGGAATATTGTAAGGCAATGATTTATGAACTGCCTTCCATACTTGTAAAATATTTAAAATAACAGGATTATTAGAGATATTCTTCATCTCCTGCAGCCCAAAATGGTCTGATGTTTCAACAGGTATGATAAGATGACTAATATTGCCCAAGAACGTAACACAGGAGGTAACCATTGGTTTGGTTGAGTTGGGCTGCCCAAAAGTAATGTTTTAGGGTTGGTAAATTCAGAACACCTGCATCATATTTAAAATACAGGATCTGCAACGGATTTTAGATTTCTTATTCCAAACGAATAAGGAGAAAAGGAGATATATATGAATTTTTTTAAATAAGGAAATTTGAATATTTTTAAATAAATGAATTTGAATTATATTGATTCTGCCCATAGGAGAAATAGGACATAGGTCCATTCTTTTCAAATCATAATGTAATTTTTTCAGTAACTGGCATGAAGTTTAAGTCATTGAAATATCTTAATTAAATGAATACACTTAGACAATGAATTCCATTTGAACCGATCTGCTAAAGGCTAATGATGAGTCAAAGTCAAAGTCTTTTTATTGTCAAATGCACAAAATAACACAGTGTCATTCTGAGCAGTGAAATTTTTATGATATGGCATGCAACATCTACGCAATAGCATTAATTAAAATATACAGCTCCGGAAAAAATTAAAAGACCACTGCACCTTTTTCTTTCCTTTCCAAAAAAGTTGAAAAGTAAAGTTTTGAGTGAGGAACAGAAGCGTTCAACTTGCAGTGGTCTCTTAATTTTAACCCTTCTGTTCCTCACTCAAAACCTTCCTTTACGAATTTTTTGGAAAGGAAAGAAAAAGGTGCAGTGGTCTCTTAATTTTTTCCAGAGATGTAGAGCAAAAAATAGAAAAAATATAAATAACTATTATATAATAGTAAAAATATAAATAAATATTTTTATAAATATTTTTCTATATATATAGAAAAAATATAAATAAATATTAATACTTCTTATTATAAAATAAGAAGTATTAAATATTATAAATGTAAGTGTAATAGTGCCTATGAATGGTACCTTAAAATATGCTAATGGACATTGAATGTTCGTAGAATTGAAAACTTGTGATCAATGTGATCATAGATCAATGTTGCTGGTTGAAAAGCCTTATGGCCTGAGCAGAAATGCCAAACTTCTTGAGTCTCCTCAGGAAGTATAAGCGTTTTTGGGCAATTTTCACTGCCGAGTTCACTTGTCTGGACCAAGTGATGTCATCTTTGATGAACACACCGAGGAACTTGAAGTCAGAGACTCTCTCTACTTCGGCTCCATCGATGTGTATGGGGGCGTGATCCCCCCTCTGACGCTTCTTGAAATCCATAATCATGTCCTTAGTCATGCAGACGTTGAGAGAGAAGTTATTGTCCTGGCACCATGTAGCCAGGTCCCCTACCTCCTCTCTGTAAGCAGTCTCTTCGTTGTTAGAGATGAGACCCAAGATGGTGGTGTCATCTGCAAACTAAAAAATGGCATTGGAGCTGTGTGTGGCCACGCAGTTATGCGTGAACTGGGAGCACAGGACGGGACTGAGTACGCAGCCATGGGGAGTTCCAATGCTCAGAGACAGTGCTGAGGAGGTGAGGTTGCCCATTCTCACCACATGGAAATATAGGCATTGGCGTAATCTTTTATAAAGAACAATTTACTTTGTATCCAGATAACTTACCAAAATTCTCCCGCAAAGGCAAGAGGATTGGAAATGAGTATGAAGGATGTTAGAGATAAATTAAGACATTTTCTTCATACGATGATAGAACATGGCATTCTTTTCCAACTGTAACACCTTTTATTTAATTATGCAACCTAATCATAACAGCTAGGGGCTCTATGACCAAAGAAAAAATTGCGGGACTAGTGGGGTAACACTGTTTAGTCCCCCTTGACAACAGTATAAGGAGCTGAGTGTTAGTTGTTGGTTTTAACCCTTTAGAACTCATAGCGGCTGTCGACGGCCTTCATTTATATTACAGTAGCGGCCACGGAAGGCCGTGTTTCTTTAACAATAATATTTGGGTAAATATAACAAAATCTACCTTATAAAAACCTGTAACTTTATTTCCATGGATGCTGTCATAAGACACCAGAAAAAGGGTACGCTGTCATTTGACTTTTTTTGTTTCATTCATTTCTTTACTCAAAATGCTTGCGCCTAAGTGGCCACGACTTTTACGTTAGAAGAGATTGTTTCTGTGTTATTTGGTGATAAGAAGTTGAAAACGTCCTTGCACTTTAAAAGCGATAAAGATGTTGAGGTGAGTAAAAATAAACTGTAGATATATGTTTGGTGTTGTCCATATTTGATGCAGTAAAATGTTGGTAATGTCAAATCTGTCATGATAGGCGAGCTCCTCAGCTCCGGAGATCGAGTGGTTGTTTACTCACTCTTGTAGTGTAAAGCGTTGCAGTATTTTGTAGTGTACTTGGCTAATTAGCTGGATATTTTCTGACATTTCTTCTGATTTCATGAATGAATACTGCAATATTAAAAAATATTAAAAAATGGAAACTTAAATATAAAAACGTATATACAGCTCCGGAAAAAATTAAGAGACCACTGCACCTTTTTCTTTCCTTTCCAAAAAAGTCGAAAAGGAAGGTTTTGAGTGAGGAAGAGAAGGGTTAAAATTAAGAGACCACAGCAAATTGAACACTTCTGTTCCTCACTCAAAACTTTCCTTTTCAACTTTTTTGGAAAGGAAAGAAAAAGGTGCAATGGTCTCTTAATTTTTCCGGAGCTGTAGCTTATTATTAGATTAGCTATATATTTAAAAAGCAGAACATATTCCAACTTAAAGATTTCATTGTGCCTGAAAATTTGAGCCCATATTATAGGGATGTTTTAACTTTTCCAAACGTCTATAAAAATATGAATATTGTAACACAACTACGGCACCAGCTGATACAAATAGCCTAATGCACAATGCAGCACTAACTGCATGCCATTCTTGCAGCTAACAGAGAGAGCGTTTCTATTATCATTTATTATTTATTGTTGTGTTTATTAAAAAAATATCACTGTCGCAGTCCAACTACATTATCAGAATTTAAGACCCAGCCCAGTTGTGATCGGGTTCGGCCTGAGAATGAACTCCCTACCTCTGAGAGAAGAAAATGTTTTTTGTGGGGAAAAACATTTCTCACTGCATTTGCCCCTCTAATGGTCTGTGCAACTACCACCCACAGCTCTCACTCGGGCATTAAAGATATTCTGCCATTCCACTTTAGATTTTGACCTGAGGGTTCCCAACTTTGTCACAGGAGCTGTAGCAGGGGGAAAAATAATAAATGAGAATAGTGAGCAAGAAATTGAGAAAACTTAAAAGAGTTTAATTGAAAAGATGAATTCAGGGTCAAATTTCTCACCTTGTTCAGGGATTAGAACCAAAGACCTTTTACTGGCCCATCACTCATATGCATTAGGCTACCATGTCGCCCCAAAATTACTTTGCGGGAGTTACTGGCCTCAGACACAGTCCGAGCTGGCTGATATTAGAAAGAGAGAAACAGACAAAGATTAGTGTGCAGCTTGCTCCTTTGCAGTTTATTTTCTAATATTCTACCCTTTTCTCTTAGTTCAAACACTTTCACAATGAAATCTGATCACATTCAAGTACTCTTCAAATGTAAAAAAATCTTTCCAAAAAAAGTGGAATACATTCCCTTTGACGTTTCCCTTTTCCTAGACGACCCTTTAAATAAATAATAGTGCAACCTTTACATATTAACAAGTGCAGTGTGCCCTTACAATAGGGCCTGCGGGTGTATTTCACTGCCGGCAAATTAACTAACGCACACGCAGGGTGGTTCTCTCCTAGACTACTATCCTAATTTAATACATTGGCACCACCATATTATGTGCGCATTACCATCCTTTTTTGTACTTGAGCAACAATTGTTTAACTTACACAAAACAGCTCTAACACATTTGTTGAACTCAACCTTGCATATTTTGGAAAAATTAACACTTTGCATAACAATATACATGCTTTCAAACAATATATTCCAATCACAGCAAACAAAATAACTTTTTAAATTACCATACCAAAACATTTTCCAATAACCATAACTTACTCCAAACACGTTTATAGTAATTATGTCTTTAATGCACAAGTATAGATAAGATGTTTTGTGCAGTTATACTGACCTGATATTAGAAGAAGAGAAGTAGAAAAAGATTAGTGTGTAGCTGGCTCTTTTGCAGTTAATTTTCTGATATTCTACCTTGCTGCAACCCCAGTTTAGTTTCTCCATCTCTTTCTCCCAACAGTGCCACCAATAGTACAGGTAGTTACAACTTTATGCAATAATAGATTTTGCTGTGTGTGAACCGATAAAAAAACGTTACACAGGCACCCGAGTCATTAACGCACAACAACACAGAAAAACACTTCCTGACAACCTCCCTCTCCACTTGGACAGCACTGGGCCAAAATCCCACACGGAAAACTCTTGCAAATCATATGTGCACATACAGCTCTGGAAAAAATTAAGAGACCACTCCTAATTTTTCTTAAATCAGCATCTCTACATGTATGACAGCCATTCCATTCCAGTGTCTGTTAAATTCCAACACAGACACACCTCATTTTACTTAATGAGGTACTGATTAGGTGTTTACCTGAATCAAATCTAATTTGACAATGGGGACAACAAAGCTACAGACTGGCAGAGGGCGAAAATTACTATCCACTGACCGAGATGACCGTCAACTCATTCGAATGTCACTCAACAACCGTAGGATGACATCAAGTGACCTACAAAAAGAATGGCAAACAGCAGCTGGGGTGAAGTGCACGGCGAAGACGGTTCGAAACAGGCTCCTAAGGGCAGGGCTGAAGTCGTGCAAAGCTAGAAAAAAGCCCTTCATCAATGAGAGGCAAAGAAGAGCCAGGCTGAAGTTTGCAAAAGACCATAAGGATTGGACCGTAGAGGAATGGAGTAAGGTCATCTTCTCTGACAAGTCAAATTTTCAGCTTTGCCCAACACCTGGCCGTCTAATGGTTAGACGGAAACCTGGAGAGGCCTACAAGCCACAGTGTCTCGCACCCACTGTGAAATTTGGTGGAGAATTGGTAATGATCTGGGGATGCTTTATTCAGCAAGGCTGGAATCGGGCAGATTTGTCTTTGTGAAGGACAATCAAGCCAAGTACAAGGTTATCCTGGAAGAACACCTGCTTCCTTCTGCTCTGACAATGTTCCCCAACTCTGAGAATTAGTTTTTCCAGCAGGACAATGCTCCATGCCACGCAGCCAGGTCAATCAAGGTGTGGATGGAGGACCACCAGATCAAGACCCTGTCATGGCCAGCCTAATCTCCAGACCTGAAACTCATTGAAAACCTCTGGAATTTGATGAAGAGGAACATGGATGGTCACAAGCCATCAAACAAAGCCAAGGTACTTGACATTTTGTGCTAGGAGTGGCATAAAGTCACCCAACACCAATGTGACAGACTGGTGGAGAGCATGTGATTAAAAATCAGGGTTATTCCACCAAATATTGATTTCTGAACTCTTCCTAAGTTTAAACATTAGTATTTTGTTGTTGAAAAATTAATATGAATTTGTTTTCTTTGCATTATTTGAGGTCTGAAAACAATGCATCTTTTTTTGGTTTTTTTGACCAGTTGTTATTTTCTACAAACAAATACTCTAAATGACAATATTTTTATTTGGAATTTGGGAGTAATGTTGTCAGTAGTTTATAGAATAAAACAAAACTGTTAATTTTACTCAAACACACCTATGAAGAGTAAAACCAGAGAAACTGATAATTTTGCAGTGGTCTCTTAATTTTTTCCAGAGCTGTATAATACTTCCATGTCGGATGCGCCATCCATTGAAACTCCTGGCCACAGTCTACTATGGCACAGCCTAGGAGTGAACTGAGGTCATAACAGTGCAGAAACATTGCAGTAATTCAGACCACTGTGCCATTTAGCAGCCCCCCTCGTTGTTTACAGTTACGCTTTATAAATTAAAGATAAAAGGCAAAATATCTCATTTTATGAAAACATATCCACAACATTGCATTGGTTATTCCATGGGTCAAATAAAAAATGGTTTCCAGAGAATAGACATTAAATGACAGTGTTATGGACAGACAAATCTAAGTTTGAGGTGTTCGAATCACCAACTGAAATGATGCTGGAGGAGTGCTTGACACCATCTGTCAAGCATGTTGGATGCAATGTGATGGTCTGGGGGTGCTTTGGTGGTGGAAGAGTAGGAGATTTGTATAGGGTTAAAGGGATATTGAAGAAGCAAAGCTATCACCCCATTTTGCAACACCATACCATGCCTTTTTTGTTTCAATCTCGATGATTACGGCTTACAGCTCATGGAAATCAAAAATCATTTTTTTGGATAGTAAACGTTTATTTGTAAAGAAAAACAGAAATCCAGTATGTCAAAATATTAGAATAAAAAAAATTACAATACAGAAATGTCAACCTGAGCAGAGCTCTAAATAGCTAATTAACTCCCTGAGCCTTCAGTACACACAACCACAATCATGGGGAAGACAGCTGACTTGACAGTTGTCCAGAAGACACTCATTGACACCCTCCATGAGGAGGGTAAGCCACAGAAGGTCATTGCTGAAAGGGCTGGCTGTTTGCAGAGTGCTGTATCAAAGAATATTCATGGAAAGTTGACTTGAAGGGAAAAGTGTGGTAGGAAAATGTGCACAAGAAGCAGGTATGACCGCAGCCTTGAGAGGCTTGTCAAGCAAAGCCAATTCAAGAACTTGGGGGAGCTTCACAAGGAGTGGACTGAGTCTGGAGTCAGTGCATCAAGAGCCACCACATGTCCAGGAAATGGGCTACAAGTTTTGCATTCCTAGTGTCAAGCCACTTACCTGGGTGAAGGAGAAAAGAACTGGATCGTTGCTCAGTGGTCCCAAGTCCTCTCTTCAGATGAAAGTACATTTTGAATTTCATTTAGAAGAGTCTGGAGGAAGAGTGGAGAGAGCACATAATCCAAGTTGCTTGAAGTCCAGTGTGAAGTTTCCACATCCATTGATGATTTGGGGTGCCATGTCATCTGCTGGTGTTGGTCCACTGTGTTTTATCAAGTCCAGAGTCAATGCAGCCGTCTACCAGGAAATTTTAGAACACTTCATGCTTCCATCTGCTGACAAGCTTTATGGAGATGCTGATTTCCTTTTCCAGCAGGACTTGGCACCTGCCCACAGTGCCAAAACGACTGGTAACTGGTTTGCTGCCCATGGTATTACTGTGATTGATTGGCCAGCCAACTCGCCTGACCTGAACCCTATAGACAATCTTTCAGGTATTGTCAAGAGGAAAATGGGATACACCAGACCCAACAACACAGACAAGTGGAAGGCCATTATCAAAGCAACCTGGGCTTCCATAACACCTCAGCAGTGCCACAGGCCGATTGCCTCCATGCCACGCCGCATTGATGCAGTCATTCGTGCAAAAGGAGCCCCGACCAAGTATTGAGTGCATAAATTAACAAAGTTAGGAAACCTTTGCAGGTGTTTTGAGTTAATTAGCTGATTAGAGCCCTTCTCAGGTCAACATTTCTGTATTATATATATTTCATTCTAATATTTTGAGATACTGGATTTTTGGTTTCCATGAGCTGTAAGCCGTAATCAAGACTGAAACAAAAAAGCCTGGAAATATTTAACTTTATGTGTAATGAATCAAGAATATATGAAGGTGTCACTTTTTAATTTGAATTACAGAAAAAAATGAACTTTTCCACGATATTAAATGTAGTTTCATGATATTCTTTTTTGAGATGCCCCATGTACAGGGGATTTGAAGTGCTTTTCAAAGAGGACAAAACCAACAAAAAACCTTGTAAAAAATAAATAAATGTGACATAGGAATAGCCATGTGAAACTGTTGCTTGAGCTTTTAGCGTAGAACCCCCTATTTTCGGCATATCCAACATCAGTTTTGAAATAGGTCTAGTTTTACAGTGTAATCATTTGATCAAGTTGTACATTTTTGGTGATTATTGGTGACATAAATATATTAGATATCATGTTATTGAATATAATTTTTGACATTTCAAAATGTGATGTTGATAACCCTTACACTTTTGTCGCAACAACAACTGAAAGCAGCCAAAAAATGACTTGGAGTCAATGG
This sequence comes from Esox masquinongy, assembly GCA_016801175.1. Taxonomy (NCBI): domain Eukaryota; kingdom Metazoa; phylum Chordata; class Actinopteri; order Esociformes; family Esocidae; genus Esox; species Esox masquinongy. The sequence continues at coordinate 42,399 of JACXGI010000744.1, read as the reverse complement.
AGCCAAATAATTTGAGGCAGATACCTGATCTGTGGAAAATAGATGAACAAACTGAGCATAATCTGAGAAGTGCTGGATCCTGTTCCGGCAGATGATAGGGGAACACTGGTGATAGGGGAATGTAAGCAAAAGATGGTGATACAGTCATAGTTGCAAATGGATGGGAAAGTGGAGTTCCAGAGGGTTCCAGTGTAGATTTTTTCTGCCATGCAAAGGACAGTTTCCATGCATTTGAAGAAGATGAAGTGGAAGATGGTGTCAAATGGAGGTTTTGGTTAGGTTTAAGAGGATAAGTGTGTCAAAATGGCAGGTATCAACGACAATGAGGAAGTTGTTGATGACTGGCTATGGGATTCTCTGTGCAGAACATGGTCTGGAGCCCTGATTTGAGAGATTCATACAGAAAAATATTGTTCAGTTGTCATAATCAAATCATATTGGCAAACATGTTATGAAGATAAGGTGAAGTATGTCTTTTGCGAAAAGACATTCTGCATTTTTGGCACTAAGGTAAATTGTACTAGTTCGTCCGGCTTTGGTCTTGTCCCATCTGTATTACTGTCCAGGAGTATGGTTCGGTGTAGCAAAGAAGAAACTAGCAAAAGCATGATTCGAAAAAAATCTGCCAGCCATACCTTAAAACTACCATTGCCCCTAACTAATCATTGGCCCTAACTGACCATTAGCCTTAACCTCACACGCAGGGCTAGCATTAACAACACGCATTCTTCTCTTCCTTGGATGAGAGTTGATGACAGAAAATATAACTGTAATGAAGAGCCCACGTTGTCTGTGTAATCATACAACAAACAGCTCAGATACCCATACGTATCCCCACAAGACATGCCACATTATGTTATAGTCCCCAAGACTAAAACGAACTCCCAGCAAAGCAACATTGTACAGAGCTATGATCACATAGAACTCCATGCTCAATTACCCAAGGAAACAGCAAATTGACAATTTCGGACAGCAACAGTCATTGGGCTGTAGAAGCTTGCGTGTGCGCACAAGTGCACACACACACACACACACACACACACACACTCACACACACAGACACACACACACACACACACACACACACACATATTCTAACATGCAAACAATCTACACAAATTGCTTTTAGTTGTATTTTACATTTGCAAGGCTGTTTGTGTCTATTACTGAATCAATGTTTTGTTATTTATTGTGTTTTTCCATGGACCCCAGGAAGGGTATCTCCTGCTTAGACAGGAGTTACTGGGGATCCAAATAAACAAAAATAACAACATGACTCTAGTGCAGTTGGCAAGAGCACAAACAGGCTCAGTCAGGGACCAGGCTCATTTTTGTCCTCGTATTATTAATAGACGAATAGACTAATTAACAATACTGTTAATTAATTAACAATTCCATCTGTTACTTCCGTCAGCCATTGAGTCACCCGACACGCCCAGGTGGATCTGGGTCAGAGGATATGCCCTGGAGAGAATGTCCGCCTCCCTAATAGCTGTATATTTCTTATGAAGTGCACTGCTTTTGACCAGGACTCAAAAAGTGGTGCACTCTACAGGGAAGGGGCTGCAATTTGGAATGCAGCTGATGTAACAGATAACGTCTTACACAAGAGCTTTCTTTTTCACTCATTTCTACTTGATAATCTTACTATCGAAAGATCTTAGTCTCAGGAAAATGAAAGAAACATACCTTCCCTCTCAAGCCTACAGTTCTCTGTGTTCCTTGTCCATGATTTTATTTTCCTTTAGAATCCTTCCTTATCAATTATCACTCTTCTAGTCACTCTTGGGATTTTTCCTTTGATGGATTTGGCACTGTTTCTCGGAAAAAATATCCAAAAGTTTGAAACAACAGAGTTTACTATTGTGCAGGCCCGATCTCTTTCATAAATACTAATATGAATCTAGACCTATACTGTTGTGCTCATAAGTTTGCATACCCTGGCAGAAATTGTGGAATTTTGGCATTGATTTTGAAAATATGACTGATCATGCAAAAAAACTGTCTTTTATTTAAGGATAGTGATCATATGAAGCCATTTATTATCACATAGTTGTTTGGCTCCTTTTTAAATCATAATGATAACAGAAATCACCCAAATAGCCCTGATCAAAAGTTTACATACCCTTGAATGTTTGGCCTTGTTACAGACCCACAAGGTGACACACACAGGTGAAAATGGAAATTAAAGATGAATTTCCCTCACCTGTGGGTTTTTAAATTGCAATTAGTGTCTGTGTATAAATAGTCAATGAGTTTGTTAGCTCTCATATGGATGCACTGAGCAGGCTAGATACTGCCCCATGGGGAGCAGAAAAGAACTGTCAAAAGATCTGTGTAACAAGGTGATGGAACTTTACAAAGATGGAAAAGGATATAAAAAGATATCCAAAGCCTTGCAAATGCCAGTCAGTACTGTTCAATCACTTATTAAGAAGTGGAAAATTCGGGGATCTCTTGATACCAAGCCAAAGTCAGGTTGACCAAAAAAGATTTCAGCCAAAACTGCCAGAAGAATTGTTTGGGATACAAAAAAACAAAAAACACAGGTAACCTCTGGAGAAATACAGGCTGCTCTGGAAAAAGACAGTGTGGTTGTTTCAAGGAGCACAATACGACGATACTTGAACAAAAATGAGCTGCATGGGCGAGTTGCCAGAAAGGAGCCTTTACTGCGCCAATGCCACAAAAAAGCCCGGTTACAATATGCCCGGCAACACCTTGACACGCCTCACAGCTTCTGGCACGCTGTAATTTGGAGTGGGCTAGCTTAGCCTGTGTTCACACAGGCGTTTGTTAACCCCAGGCCTAAGCCCATGCTTAACCTGTGTTTTACGCCTGTGTTTAAGCCTAGGCTAAGGATTCGCACATGTATTCCTAAGCCCTCGGCTAACGGATAAACACGACACTAGACTATTTGTGGTGCAAATTCCTCGATACGACAAGATGAAAATCCTGTAGTTGTGCCCTTGAGCAAGAACCTGAACTCTAATTGCTTGTCTGAATCGCTTTGGATAAAGGTGTCTATTGAATGATGTCATTGCAGAAAAACGGCTATATTAGAGGGTTAGAGAAAGATAACAAAATGATTGAACACTTTTACATCAGTTTACAGAAATTACATGTTTTATGTCTGAATGTGTTGTTTGCATACACACGTTGTGTGTATTTTTCTTTTTGTGTATGTGTGCTTGTCTCAGAGATATAGTGAGTGTGAATTCATAAATGTAACGTTTGGGAGGGCTGCTGAATAGAAAGAACAGATTGACTATATGCCAGCTACTCCGGAAAAGTGGCCGTACCACTGTGTTACTTTGATGTTCTTTGTGTTGTACTGTGGATGAAGGCTCAGAGAGTTGGGACCAAGGACTGGGTCAAGCGAGACCTGGAGGGAAGTGGAACAGGAAAGTTTGGAGGGAGGGAGGAACAGACAGAGAGATGGAGAGGGAGGGGACAGCGAGAAGGTAGGGGAGCAATGGGTGACATCAGAAAGACCAGAGTAAACAACAGCAATTATTACCCTTCACTAAGACGAGCGAAGCGGAAATAGCATGTTTGTCTATGTCTCTGCCTCAAGTACCATTACAGTTTAATTATATGGAGAGTGAGAGAGAGAAAGAGAAAGAGAGAGAAAGTGTGAGTGTGTGAAATAGGGAGAGAGAAATAGGGGATACAGAGAAAGGTTGAGAGAGGTGAGAGATGAGTACAGAGAGATACTGATGAAGAGAGAATGAGATATATGGAGGGGGAGAGTGACAGAGATAGATGGAAGGGTAGAAATAGAGACACAGATAGGAGAGAAAGAATAGAGGAAGAAGAGAGGGGGAAGGAGAGCAGAAAGAAAGATAAAACAGAGAGGGAGTAGGGAGAGACAAAGGGGATGGAAAAGGAGGCAGAGAGAGAAAGACTGGGGGAGAGAGAGTACAGGAGAGAGAAAGAGGGGGAGAAAGTACAAGGAGAGAGACTGAGAGGGGTAGAGGAAGACAGACTTGAGCAGAAATGCTAGGAGAGGGAGAGAAGAGAGACTGAGAGGAGTGGAGGGATGGACAGGCTGGGAGGGGGGGTAGAGGAAAGCAAGATAGAGGGGAGAGTGAGATAAAGAGTGGAGAGTGAGATAAAGAGGGGAGAGAGAGATAAAAAGGGGAGAGAGACAGATGCAGACACAGTCTGTATGGACTGGCTTCGAAAGGGAACGCATCAGAAAAGACCGATAAAGGGAGGAAGAAGGGTTTTTTTCTGGTGGCCCTGCAACAGCGGACTGAAGGAACAACAGCGAGTGTGTGGAAAAAAAGAAGGGAAGGCGAGAGGGAGGAGAGAGAGAAAGAGAGATAGATAGATAGATAGGGAAGACAGAGATAGTCAGCCACATGCAGAACAGCCTGTCAAGGAATGACTCTCTTTAATTTTATTTTTCTTCCCTTTGACTCCCTCTATCGTCTTCCCCCAGCCTTTTCTCTCTCCCCACGCTCCATTTTTCTGTCAACTTTAACTATTCATGCGCTGGATTTTTTATGATACCACAAGAGCTCTAGCTCCATCTCCCCGTGACACTCTCCTTCTTTCACGCTCCCTCTCTCTCTCTCCATCTCTCTCTACGCATTCATTCCCTCTTATCCTCGCCACCTGTTAGTCCGAAATCTTTCTTCACTGGAATTTCCTCGCATATTTTTTCTTTTTTTCTATCTGGAGTTTCAAACTATTGCTTAGGTAAGTCCCGACTTCTTTTCACGGATATTGTGCTCTCGTCTATTCACACTTCTTGTTTCAGTTAAAGAAGATACATATTTTCTTTATTCTGTGCAGATGTTTCTGTCCTTTCTCTGTGTTTCTGTTCATTCTCTCTGTGTGTGTGTGTGTGTGTGTGTGTGCGTCTGTCACATCCTCTCAACTTAGAGTTTTCTCACTATCATTAGGGCTAATGGAGATATTAGCGGCTTGTGCGGTCAGTATCTTTTCACTGTTATCTTCAGTATGTCCCTGGTCACTTCATATGACATTTACTGACAAGGCTTGTCACCTGTTTTACATTGAGAAACAAATGCAGGGAAATCAACGTATAGCTAATTTGCAGGGTGCACCCACATACACACATACATCCATCCCCACACACTTTAGTATTGATTTATTTATCATTCTAGTTCAAAACACACTTGTGCAAGCACACACACACACACACACACACACAACTAGACACTATGGTTTATCTCACCCTCACACAAACAAACACAGACAATTTGTAAAAGGTATTTTTTTGCTTACTCCCACGAAATCTATCCCACCTCCAATCCTTATACAAATACAAATCAGCACACAGACACACGCACGCATGTGCGCACACACACACACACACACACACACACACACACACACACACCCACACACAGTCTCCCATCTCTTGTATTACAAGCTTACCTCCTCCTAATTGCATATATATATATATATATATATATATACATATATACACACACATACACACACACTAAAATCCACAAACACTCTTCTAAAAGTTGTCTCTATATCTGTCGGTTTGCATGCACGGACACAGACGCTCACTCTTTCCTACCTGAGTCTGTTCGTCTATGGCTCTCTGGAGGAAGAAAAATAGACTATAATCGCTCACTAAGTTACTTGGAGGCTGAGTGACATGCCAACTATTAAGTTCTAATGAGTCAAGTGCACTGCATAACACTTTCTGTCTCAACCATATTATTTACAGGTGGAATGAGACTGCCCTAAGGCGTGTTTGGGTTGTATGTAGTAGATGAAAAAAGAGCATCACAACAAGAAACTGCGGAAGGGCTGACAGAGTTAATGAGAACGAGATAAAGGGGGGAAGATACACGACTAGGAGGGGTTGATGGATTGACAGTGTAAAGAAAGAGAACTAGAGGAAAGCTAAGAAGAGGAAAGTAGGGGAACGACCGGCATAAGAACATGAGTCTAATTCAAAGTGAAAGAGCTAACTGAAGAAGGGTAAGATTGGGTGGGAGTGTGTGTGGGGTGTGGCTTATGTTGCTCAGATGTTTTGCCGAGATCTTCCTGTCTGCTAGCGTAGATGAAGCCCTGTTTACTCCAGCTTGGAGCTGAAAATCTACAAGTTTTTCACTTGGGGCTGTATGACATCAACAATGACAGTAATAATACTACTACTAATATCAGTAAGTTATTCCATTTAAATAGCACTTGTCAAACAATAAAAAATATTAAAATGCCATGCATATTTTATCTCTAATTTAACATTTTTATACATTCCTATGTAATCTTTAATGAGATTCAACACTTATCCATGTTATCTCTAATATGAGAATGTGATTAATACCAAAATAATCTCTAATATATGATTACAATAGCTACCTATGTAATTCACAGTATGAAATTTTAATTCATACCTACAGCACTATGCAAAAGTCTTAAGCACCTGAAAGTTGAACTAAAGCCATTTATATGGGTAACAAGTGTTTATTTGTAACCAGAAAAGGAACCTGGCAAGCCTAAATCAGCCAACCCACATTTAGAAGGGATGACTGTTGATACCCTCACTGGATTCAAACCTGGGTCTCCCACATGAGAGGCCATGCTATACATTCGCTGTGTGTCAGTAGAGCTTCTCGACGTTAGATCATTTTGTCACTAGTCTCTAATAACTTATAATATCTCTAAGTACTTTGAATAGTCATAAGAATTGAGCAATTGCTAGCGAGACTGAAGATGAACTTAACACTGCCAAAGCTATTTCATGGCACAAAAACGTTCACATTTCATTCATTCGTGAATGACATGATGCAATAACTATCAATATAGGTGACGATAAATTACTTTTTCGTCAAGTGAAAAGACGAGAAAATCGTGTAGCCAGAGATGTTTTTGTCTATCCTGAAGAAATCCTAATGCATAATTCAAAAATCCACCAGAAATAGTCGCAACGTAACAGTAAACAGTTTTATTTTTGGCTTACTATAATGTAGCTACTGAAGTTTGTAGCCAGCGAAGTTTTTGTCCATCCTGACCCAAAAAGCATTCACGGAAGCGTACTTCAAAAATCCATCAGAAATAGTCACAATATAACTGTAAACAGTTTTATTTTAAGCTTACTATAACGCAGCTATTGAAACCATCTCAATTGGGTAGAGGTCGTATGATTGTGGAGGCCAGGTCATCTGATGCAGCACTTCCTCAAACTCCTTCTTGGTCTAATAATTCTTACATTGCATGGAGGTGTGTTTTTGCACAAACAAATAAGAGTCCCACTAAGCAGTGGATTCTTTGCAGCAATTCAACAATGAAGACCTGATTCACACGGTCACATCTGAACAGTTGATATTGAGATGTGTCTGTTATTTGAACTCTGTAAAGCATTTCATTGGGCTGCAATCTGAGGTGCATTTCATTTCCAATTTCTGAGGCTGGTAACTCATGAACTTATTATCTGCAGCAGAGGTAACGCTGGGTCTTCCTTCCCTGTGGCGGTCCTCATGTGAGACAGTTTCATCATAGCGCTTGTTGGTTTTTGCAACTACCCTTGAAGAAAAGTTCTTGAATTTTTTCGGATTGACCGACCTTCAGGTCTTAAAATAATGATGGACTCTTGTTTCTCTGCTTATCTGAGCTGCTCTTGCCATAATATGGACTACTACAGTAGACATAAAAATGGTCTTCTGTATACCAACCCTACCTGGTCGCAAACCTATTAACTGAAATGTATTCTATTTGATTACCTTAGGAAGCTGGTTGAGAGAACGCAAAGAGTGTGCAAACCTGTCAAACCTATCAAGGCAAAAAGTGGCTACACTGAAGAATCTACAATATGAAATGTATTTTGACAACTTTAACAATTTTTTGGTTGCTACATGATTCCATATCTATTTGTAGTTTTGAGGTCTTCACTATTACTATACAACATGGAAAACAGTAAACTAAAGAAATATCCTGGAGTAGGTGTGTCCAAATTTTTAACTGGTACTGTTGATTTTGTACGTTTGCCCACTGACAAAAAATGATCAGTCTATCATTTTAGTGGTAGGTTTATTTGAACAGTGAGAGACAGAATAACAACAAAAAAATCCGGAAAAACACATGTCAAAAATGTTATGAATTGATTTGCATTTTAATGAGTGAAATAAGTATTCGACCCCTCTGCAAAACATGACTTAGTACTTGGTGGCAAAACCCTTGTTGGCAATCACAGAGGTCAGACGTTTCTTGTAGTTGGCCACCAGGTTTGCACACATCTCAGGAGGGATTTTGTCCCAATCCTCTTTGCAGATCTTCTCCAAGTCATTAAGGTTTTGAGGCTGACGTTTGGCAACTGGAACCTTCAGTGGCTAGGCCACTCCAGGACCTTAATGTGCTTCTTCTTGAGCCACTCCTTTATTGCCTTGGCTGTGTGTTTTGGGTCATTGTCATGCTGGAATACCCATCCAATACCCATTTTCAATGCCGTGGCTGAGGGAAGGAGGTTCTCATCCAAGATTTAAAGGTACATGGCCCCGTCCATCGTCCCTTTAATGCGGTGAAGTTGTCCTGTCCCCTTAGCAGAAAAAAACCCACAAAGCATAATGTTTCCACCTCCATGTTTGATGGTGGGGATGGTGTTCTTGGGGTCATAGGCAGCATTCCTCCTCCTCCAAACACGGCGAGTTGAGTTGATGCCAAAGAGATCAATTTTGGTCTCATCTGACCACAACACTTTCACCCAGTTCTCCTCTGAATCATTCAGATGTTCATTGGCAAACTTCTGACGGGCCTGTACATGTGCTTTCTTGAGCAGGGGGACCTTGCGGGCGCTGCAGGATTTCAGTCCTTCATGGCGTAGTGTGTTACCAATTGTTTTCTTGGTGACTATGGTCCCAGCTGCCTTGAGATCATTAACAAGATCCTCCCGTGTAGTTCTGGGCTGATTCCTCACTGTTCTCATGATCATTGCAACTCCATGAGGTGAGATCTTGCATGGAGCCCCAGACCGAGGGAGATTGACAGTTCTTTTGTGTTTCTTCCATTTGCGAATAATCGCATCAACTGTTGTCACCTTCTCACCAAGCTGCTTGGGGTTGGTCTTGTAGCCCATTCCAGCCTTGTGTAGGTCTACAATCTTGTCCCTGACATCCTTGGACAGCTCTTTGGTCTTGGCCATGGTGGAGAGTTCGGAATCTGATTGATTGATTGCTTCTGTGGACAGGTGTCTTTTATACAGGTAACAAGCTGAGATTAGGAGCACTCCCTTTAACAGTGTGCTCCTAATCTCCGATCGTTACCTGTATAAAAGACACCTGGGAGCCATAAATCTTCCTGATTGAGAGGGGATCAAATACTTCTTTCACTCATTAAAATGAATTATCAAATAAATTTATAACATTTTTGACATGCGTTTTTCTGGATTTTTTTGTTGTTATTCTGTCTCTCACTGTTCAAATAAACCTACCATTAAAATGATAGACTGATCAATTCTTTGTCAGTGGGCTAACATACAAAATTAGCAGAGGATCAAATACTTTTTTCCCTCACGATGTGAGATTATACATACACTGATGAGTCAAAACATTATGACCACCTGCCTAATATGCTAATGGTCCTCCGTGTGCTGCTAAAACAGCACCAACCCGCTGAGGCATGGACTCTACAAGACCCCTGAAGATGTCCTGTGGTATCTGGCACCGAGACGTTAGCAGCAGATCCTTCAAGTCCTATAAGTTGCGAGGTGGATCCATGGATCGGACTTGATGGTCCTGCACATCCCACAGATGCTCAATCAGATTGATATGTGGGGAATTTGGAGGCCAGGGCAGCACCTTGAACTCTCATGTTCCTCAAACCATTCCCAAACAATGTGTGCAGTGTGGTAAGGTGCATTATCCTGCTGAAAGAGACCTCTGCCATCGAATACAATTGCCTTGAGAGGGTGTACCGTGTCTGCAATGATGTCTAGGTAGGTGGCATGTGTCAAATTGACGTCCACATGAATTCCCTGACCCAGGGATTTCCTGAAGATCATTGCCCAGAGCATCACAGGCTTGTCACCTTCCCAAAGTGCATCCTGGTGGCATCACTTCCCCAGAGAAACGGCGCACAAGTATACGGCCAACCACGTGATGTAAAAGAAAACAGGACTTATCAGACCAGACGACCTTCTTCCACTGCTCCAAGGTCTAGTTCTGACCCTCGAGTGCCCGTTGTAGGCACTTTCAACAGAGGACAGGGGTCACCATGGGCACTCTGAGTGGTCTGCGGCTATGCAGCCCCATACGCAGCAGGGTGCGATGCATTGTGTGTTGTGACACATTTCTCCCATTACCATCATTAACATTTTCTGTGACTTGTGCCACAGTAGACCATCAGTCAGTTTGGACCAGACGGGATAGCCTTTGTTGTCCTCGCGAATCATTGAGCCTTGGTCCACACACGGAAATCTAATGTTAAACATATATGTACATATACGTAGAGGATTTCTCAACATAAATTTACATATGTGCTCTGAACATGTTCATGAAATATATAACTTGCGCTTCTCACAGTATCATAATACAATGCATGTCATGTATTTAAACGTTGAATATTGTGTTAACATAATGAAATATATGAATATGCAGAACTTGAAGCATTTCTCATCAACACATCATGGAATTAACCTTCAAGACATTATTTTCCAGAGAATATCCTTGTCATAGTGAGTTTAAGTACAGTTGTGCTCATAAGTTTGCATACCCTGGCAGAAATTGTGAAATTTTGGCATTGATTTTGAAAATATGACTAATCATGCAAAAATACAGTCTTTTATTTAAGGGTAGTGATAATATGAAGTCATTTATTATCACAGTTGTTTGGCTCCTTCTTAAATCATGATGATAACAGAAATCACCCAAATGGCCCTGATCAAAAGTTTACATACTCTTGAATGTTTGGCCTTGTTACAGACACACAAGGTGACACACACAGGTGAAAATGGCATTTTAAGGTGAATTTCCCACACCTGTGGCTTATTAAATTGCAATTTGTGTCTGTGTATAAATAGTCAATGAGTTTGTTAGCTCTCATGTGGATGCACTGAGCAGGCTAGATACTGAGCTATGAGGAGCGGAAAAGAGCTGTCAAAAAACCTGCATAACAAGGTAATGGAACTTTATAAAGATGGAAAAGGATATAAAAAGATATCCAAAGCCTTGCAAATGGCAGTCAGTACTGTTCAATCACTTATTAAGAAGTGAAAAATTCTGGGATCTCTTGATACCAAGCCAAGGTCAGGTAGACCAAGAAATATTTCAGCCAAAACTGCCAGAAGAATTGTTCGGGTTACAAAGAAAAACCCACAGGTAACCTCAGGAGAAATACAGGCTGCTCTGGAAAAAGACAGCGTGATTGTTTCAAGGAGCACAATACGACAATACTTGAACAAAAATGAGCTGCATGGTCAAGTTGCCAGAAAGAAGCATTTACTGCGCCAATGCCACAAAAAAGCCCGGTTACAATATGTCCGACAACCCTTTCCACAACACCTTCACCCAGTTGTCCTCTGAATCATTCAGATGTTCATTGGCAAACTTCTGACGGGCCTGTAAATGTGCTTTCTTGAGCAGGGGGACCTTGCGGGCACTGCAGGATTTCAGCCCTTCACGGCGTAGTGTGTTACCAATTGTTTTCTTGGTGACTATGGTCCCAGCTGCCTTGAGATCATTAACAAGGTCCTCCCGTGTAGTTCTGGGCTGATTTCTCACCGTTCTCATGATCATTGCAGTTCCACGAGGTGAGGTCTTGCATAGAGCCCCAGACCGAGGGAGATTGACAGTTCTTTTGTGTTTCTTCCATTTGCGAATAATCGCACCAACTGTTGTCACCTTCTCACCAAGCTGCTTGGCGATGGTCTTGTAGCCCATTCCAGCCTTGTGTAGATCTACAATCTTGTCCCTGACATCCTTGGACAGCTCTTTGGTCTTGGCCATGGTGGAGAGTTTGGAATCTGATTGATTGATTGCTTCTATGGACAGGTGTCCTTTATACAGGTAACAAGCTGAGATTAGGAGCACTCCCTTTAACAGTGTGCTCCTAATCTCAGATCGTTACCTGTATAAAAGACATCTGGGAGCCAGAAATCTTCCTGATTGAGAGGGGATCAAATACATATTTCACTCATTAAAATGCAAATCAATTTATAACATTTTTGACATGCGTTTTTCTGGATTTTTTTGTTGTTATTCTGTCTCTCACTGTTCAAATAAACCTACCATTAAAATGATAGACTGATCATTTCTTTGTCAGTGGGCAAATGTACAAATCAGCAGGGGATCAAATACTTTTTTCCCTAACTGTATTACTATAAATATAAAAAATATAGGCACATATGTTTTCGAAATATATGTCAATATATAATACTTCCATATGGGTCGCCCATCACCCTGTCACCGGTTTGTAGTTTGTACCTCCTCAGACCACTGTCGGTAGGTACTCACCACTGCTGATTGGGAGCACCCCACAAGCATTGCCGTTTCAGAGATGTTCTGACCCAGTCATCTGGCCATAACAATGTGGCCCTTGTCAAAGCTCAGGTCTTTACTCCTGCTCATTTCTCCTGCATCAAATAAATTGACTATGAGAACTGGTTCTCTAATACTGTTTCTTAGATGGTAAGCAAACAGTTTTTGCTTACCATCTAAGAAGATCGCTTACCATCTAATCAACCCAGACCTTAACATGTGCCCTTGTTAGGAGATGATTAACATAATTTGCTACACCTGTGAGTGGTCATAATGTTTTGTCTCATCAGTGTATGTGTTATAAGTTACAGTACATACAAATTTCAATGAATATCTGAAGTTATAAAATCCCTTTATATGACACAATACCATTTGAGGTCACAGATTACATCATGTTACGAACCCTGTGGCTCTAGCAGTCTAGGGTGGATGGTACAGAGACCCGTAACATAAAACTCATGCAAAGTGGTGTAGTGTACATAAACAGTGGGAACAAACGACACAGACAACCAAAGCTACCGTCAAACATAAAACGTTTATTATAAACACACGGTAAAGGGGTTAGGGAAAAGGGGCTGAGCTGGACCCAAGAAATGAAATAATATGGTCAAACACCCCTAAACTGAACTTGCCTGCCTCAAGAACCGCTTAGCTGACTACTAACCAATACAAAAATACAGTGGGTGGTCCGCTCAGTTCTAACTAGTGTTTTTAGACAAAGTTTTCCTACGGGTTGTGTATGCCCAAGGGCGACTTGCTAAAAAACCCCTTTTCCCAGGGACACAGGGATAAACAAAACACACAGGTTGAACAAGGACTAAACAGCACACAGCAAACAATTGACTAGACAACACAAACAAAACACCACAGCAATACATACTCACATGAAACAGGACAAAGTGAGATGTATGTGCTAAACTAAGTGATGTATGAATGAACGACATGTCTATCTATCAAAAAGGGTATGTTTCTCAAGAGTGTCTATGTCCATGTGGGTAAATCAACAGAGTCTCTCTGGGAGAACCAACTGACTGGATTTTTAAACCAGGGACGTGTGATGCGATTGGGTAATGGAAAAAGGAACAGGTGGTGCAACTAGGAGGGGTGTCCACTGATTGGTCCACCTCAGCAGTCAGGCGATGCACTCATGACTGCCAGGTGGGAAACTCCAACGAGCAGAATCAGGAATATAAAGGACACCTGGGGAAACGGCAGGAGGGGAAAAACACAAACGCACATACAGGGTACCTGCATGCGTAACAAATCAGTTTAGTTTATAGGCTGTACGTATGTATGGGTTACAGGGCTGGGCTTGTGTAAAGTATGTGCTATCCTTAACTATCCTATACTGTGGAAGGGATGAGTTTTTCTCAACTGCTAACACACCTTAAAATACAATGATACTACTGAATACCCATTGCACACTGGTGAGAGGAAAGGAATTTTCACTTTGCATGATATTAATGACAGTGAATTGTCTACAGTATAATGCATGCTGAATTGTACAGAAAATAAACAAATACCAAAGTTGTACTTTTTGTGTTTTGTTTTTTACATACATGTAACTTACCAACACTTGGCATTTAGGCCAAGAACACAAGAGGGACACATGTAAGGTTAAGATCATAAAAATACATGCTTGTTCTGCCTTTGACTCAGGCTGTATCAAATCTGGGTCAGAGATTTTCACTTACTTCTCAGGCTATATTTTCTGACATTCTGTAAACCTTGAAAAATACCACAGTCTGTTATTCTTCCTGACTGGATTTCTCTAAATGTATAAGGTTGTTTTTGACAACCATGTTCACAATGGCTAGTTCTTGGGCCTTAGAAATCATGCATTGCCTACCACCATCAACTGGTGTCTGTCAATTCTAGAAAAAGAAAAGTGTGTTTTATAGAATATGAATAGTCTCATGTTTAGGTAATTTTACTGTACTGTCCTGAGTGTCCTAATGCAAACAGATTCAAAGTACAGATAACGAGGTAGTCAGCACAGTAGTCAGATACGTAGGTTTACAGTAATAATGATGATCCAACATTGAAATGGCGCAGGTTTGGCTGTACTCCATTTTCCCTCATTGTCATACCAAGTACAACATGGTCAAGTACAGTGTCACGAATGTCATTAGAGATCATTGTTCTTCTTAATCTTCCTCTTGTCCACCACCTCTCATTTTTAGTTTTCCTTCTCTTTCTCTTCCTCTCTCTCTCTCTCTCGCTCTCTGACGTTGTCATCCATTATTCCAAAACACAGATGAGTTCACCTGTGGCCCTTGTTATTTATGACAACGAATGCCTGATTGGTCGTTGACTAATAATGCTAGTTAATGTTTACACCTCAACCACTGTTTCTTGAGGATGTTAGAATTAAGATGATTTGAGTTTAGTTATTGAATGGCCATGTTTTCTACTTGACAACATGGTGACATTGGTCACCTTGGTTTACAAAGAGAGTTACGTGTAGAGTTTTGCGAAAAAGAGTGTGAGTGCAGCAGAGACTTGTGTGAAAACAGGTGAATAGTGGTTATAGGTTGGGGTAAATGGTAGTCCTTAAAATTAGCAATATAGTTTTGTATATATTGTTCATAGAACCAGTTTCAGTGTGTTAGCAATTGTGAAAAACTGTGAGAGTAGCTGGGTTATATAACGAAAATGAATCTAGGGTAGTAAAACTTTTACATATCAAAGCTTTCATACTTTCAAATCCGAACTGGTTTTCCGGCAGGCTACTAAGAGAAGCACACCCAATTAAAAAGAGGACATTCTGCTATTATGCAGATTGAAACCAAGATTGCGTAGATTGAAAATGGATATGTGTTTCATCTATCCTTCTTTCTAAATGAAGCAACAATTGGTTACACTGCATTGTTTAATTTTTATCAGAAAATAACAGGACCATTAAGTGCAGAAAAACTTTGAACTAATCTGTCCATAGAACATTCTTCCTGGAGTCTTGATGAGTCTTGACCGCTTCATTGAGTTAAACCTTTTGAAAAACATGGATCCGGTTATGTCTGGTAAAAAAAAAAACACTCTATCCCAAGGTATTGGCCCCATTTCAAAGGCCAAGCAAGGAAATGGTAAAGGTATGTCTTATAGCTGACAGATGTTTGACTTGCGTTCATGCTTTAAACCATATGAATCTTTATTTGTATGTTGTAAGCTGTAATGTAGTGTTTAAAATTGCCACTAAACAAATTCTTTTGTGTCAATATACTTATCACAAATGTCAAGACAGACCCCAATGAAAGTGTCAGCATTTTCATTTTTTATCATAACTCCCGTGTCAAAGTTGGAATTTTGAGAAAATGTGAAATTAAATTATTTAATTGAAGCATATAATATTGATATTTGAACTGAAATATTTAATTCAGCAATTGTATTTTCTGAACTACAGATATTTCTTTTACCATATTATTTAGGTCTTGGACACATTGGGATACAGTTTTTTCCACATTTCATGAATCAAATCATATGAATACATATTCAAATGACCAGAACATAAAAATTATATGTACATATTGGCCAAACCAATATCTACATAAGACAACAAATCCACTCATGTATGCACTTGCCCTGGAGTACCCACATTTATACAATATATACACAGCATACAAAATAAGCATATTCAGTATATGCAATTATTTAAGTAGGGATTTTATCATTCAGGAAACATTAGAAAATGTCTCCTGCAGTTTCTAGTCTCTGATTGCATTGAATTTGCTTGTACTGCACACACTCCAGTCGTGTCCTGTGTGTATGGTTGAGTGGATTTTCAATATTCAAGGGTTTTTATATACA
The DNA here is from genome assembly GCA_016801175.1 of Esox masquinongy. Lineage (NCBI taxonomy): Eukaryota > Metazoa > Chordata > Actinopteri > Esociformes > Esocidae > Esox > Esox masquinongy. The sequence goes on along the minus strand of JACXGI010000744.1, from coordinate 26,134 downwards.
AATATTTTGTCTATCCAATCTACAGTATGCACCAACAATTATAGATCTGATTATTTGAACTTTAATTAATTTGAATTAATCATTGAAAAGGAAAAATGCATTTGTCCAAGATCTAAATACAGTACAGTAAGACGCATATTGTAGCCAAAACACTGGCTTAATAATAAAGATACATCTTCAGATGTATGAATCAGTAACATCAGAGAACAAATTAAACAAGGGAAATTATTAGACTACGGACATGACTGGGCAAATTTGTAACAGCAGCTAGAAAATATCCATAATAAAATCTCATTTATAGGCAGCAGGTGGCCTAGTGATTAGATTGTTGGAGCAGTAACCAAAAGGTCGCTGGCTCAAATGCCCTTAAGCAAGGCATTTAGCACTAATTGTTGCTAATTCTGGATGAGAGCATCTGTAAAATGACGTAAGGGTACAAAATTCTCATGTGAGCAATTTGTACATTCTCTAACAACAAACCAAACATGTTGTCGCTCAAACAGGAAGGGAACAAACAAATTAGTCACTTCAACAACAAAACCCAAAATATATATTCTCACAAGTTTCTTAAAGACACACATGCAGTTTCCATTAAATATTGTCAAATAGAAAAATGTGTTTTAAGACACCCACCATGAATTTCAGTTAACTAAACAAAATAATTACCTAAACACATTTAGGATTGGTAGTGGCTAAATGAAACGTGGAGCAAAGCCAACCAGCGGAGAACATTAGGTTCCAGCATGTATCGTTTATTATCTCAGTAAATGGGAATAAACAACATAAGGTGTTGCTTTCTTCTTTTCTCATTCCAACTGAAGCACTCTGCCAGCACTTACTAATGAGCTGTCCCAGGACAGAAAGCTATCTGTACCAACGAGGTGACCAGCAAGGGTGAAACACATGCAGACTAATTACTAGATCACTCCAAACGCTGAGGGAATTCTATTAATCTAGCCCGGGGTAAACCGGTCCATCATATTATAGGGGAAGTGGGGAATGGGTTCAAATAAAACAGTAATCTGCATCCATAATGTAGTCTACCAGGCAGCATGTGGATTTGTCTATTATCCATGAAATATTGGTTTGAACTAGTTTACATGGGGAAGGCATTTTATTTTTCAAAAGCAATGAAGACACCTTATTCTACGCACTAATTACACCACATTTATTTTATACAGTACTGACTTATGACAAAATAGGGCACCTGGCTCAGGCCCGCTACCAACTGAATGCATGCAACTGTCGCACAATGCAAAACACATCTACAACAGGCGCCCGGGTCAGATAAACTAACTCCCTCAGTGCCAACCCTAATTAGGTCGCCTGCATCAAAACACAATCTCGAAATCGGGTGGAAAAACCTTGCCCGTAACCGCTATGAATAATGAACTTGTACTTTAATATGAGCTGTAAGCTACAAGCTAATAGACGAAAGGTTCTAGAAGCTGGTTATGATATGTAGACAGTGCTGGTTTAGGCTACTGGGGGCTCTAACGGGCATGTAGGCGACTGACTGTGCATATTAGATCAACACCTAGCCTACCAGCTGGCATTGGGCGTGTGTGTGTTTTGCGCTTGTGTACCAACCAATTTCCGTCTGATCCCTGATGTTCCCTGAGTGTGCGTGCTTGTGTGCTCGTGTGGGTTTTTCCTTGTGCACAGGTGTGCCAGTTTCCATCTGATCCTAATATTGTTTGAAGTGTGTGAGTTTGTGTTCGGCCGTCGTCATCATCTTCGCCGCCATGTATTGGCATGCCTTTAAAAGGATTGCTTGCATAACATTTTTAACTGCCACTGAAATGCCTTTGTACTTTGCTCTTTGTAACACCATGACTTTGTACTGTAGACTGGGCCACATAGAAACTGTAGCCTAAGTGATTATTCTTGCAGCTATGGTCAAAATGTTGGTCACAGCAAGATCCTGTCACCAGATCAAATCCTGTTACATTACCATGGATGATGTGTTACAGAAACACAACTTGTCATTACTAAAGGTCGGGGAAGAATCATGGCCCCTCTTCCTCAGGTGTGGCAATTCAGGGTTAATCGTCTACTAAGCCATGCTACTTAATTGAACGCTCACAAGCTCAGACCCAGGCCTTCCAGCTTCCACACAATTAGTTCTGCCTATGTGCCCTGATGAGCTGATTTTGTTGTAAGCTGCGTAAGAAGCTGGATGTTCGATGACTTTTCGTTTTTGCAAATATGTTTCTCATTGGACTCCAAATAGTTCTCCCCTTTGTTTCATTTGCCGCTTAATAAACATGACCATATTGTACGTTGGAAACATGTTTAAAATGGAAAATTAAAGAGTATTTCTAATTAGAAAGTCCTGGATAGGTTCTTTGGTTTGCTGTGAAATGAACATGACGTCATCTTTCTGGATATTCTGTGGTAGATGTTTGTTTGATCCCCAGCCAGGAGAAACAAGGTGAGGTCTGTCACTTCCTGCCCAATTCGGTTTTGAAAGCTTGGTGTGAATGTGACCAAGACGTTGTAAACCCATTCAAAGTCACTGGCCAGTGGTCCAAAATGTGTCGCAACTACTGTCAGACTCTGAGATAGGGGCAGTCTGCAGATGGACAATTTGCCTTAGTGTGTATCAAATCAGCTTGCAGTGGCATTCAAATGCAGCAGTTATCCCATTGGGCACAAACGTCAGTTCAATGTCTTGTGATCAGTATTTGAGTTGTCATGTAATGCAAATTCAATGTTAACACAACAAAACTTGGAGTCATGTTCATTCATTTTATGACTCTGCAAATTCACTTGTTTTTCCAAGATGAGACGTTACTAGGTTACTTTGTTTGCTTAGCCAACATAAAGTTGTGCTCAAAAGTTTGCATACCCTTGGAGAATTGGTAATATATGTACCATTTATAAAGAAAACATGAGTGACCAGGCAAAACACATGTCTTTTATTTCTTATGGGATTCACATTCAACTGTAGGTTATAACAGAATGGCGCAATCATAAAACAAAACATGGCAACAAAGAAAAAAATGAACTGACCCCTGTTCAAAGTCTGCATACCCTTAGTTCTTATTACTGTGTACTGCCCCCTTTAGTATCAATGACAGCGTGCAGTCTTTTGTAATAGTTGTCTATGAGGCCCTGAATTCTTGCAGGTAGTATAGCCGCCCATTCATCAAAAATGCCTCCAGGTCATGCAAAGTCTTTGGTGGTCTTGCATGAACTGCACGTTTGAGATCTCCCCAGAGTGGCTCGATGATATTAAGGTCAGGAGACTGATGGCCACTCCAGAACCTTCAACTTTTTCTGCTGTAACCACTGGAGGGTCAACTTGGCCTTGTGCTTAGGGTCATTGTCGTGCTGGAAAGTCCAAGAGCGTCCCATGCGCAGCTTTCGCGCAGAAGAACGCAAATTGTCTGCCAGTATTTCCTGATAACATGCTGCATTCATCATGCCATCAGTTTTCACAAGATTCTCCGTGCCTTTAGAGCTCACACCCCCCCAAAACATCAGTGAGCCACCACCTTGCTTCACAGTGGGGATGGTATTCTGTTCATTATTGGCCTTGTTGACCCCTCTCCAAACATAGCGCCTATGGTTGTGACCATAAAGCTCTATTTTGGTCTTGTCACTCCAAATTACCGTATGCCAGAAGCTGTGAGTTGTGTCAAGGTGTTGTCGGGCATTTTGTAACCAGGCTTTTTTCTGGCATTGGCACAGTAAATACTTCTTTCTGGCAACTCGACCATGCAGCTCAATTTTGTTCAAGTATCATCGTATTGTACTCCTTGAAACAATCACACCGTCTTTTTCCAGATTAGGCTGTATTTCTCTTGTGGTTACCTGTGGGTTTTTCTTTGTATCCCGAACAATTCTTCTTCACCTATAATTGCCTTTTTCACCTGTGTGTGTCACCTTGTGTCTGTAACAAGGTCAAAGGGTCTTTTGATTAGGGCCATTTGGGTGATTTAATTTCAACCCTGTTTCGAAAACAGTTGGGACGCTACGTAAAATGCAAAAAAAACAGTATGCAATGATGTGCAAATCATTTGTCCCTATATTTTGTTGAAAAAACTACTTATCAAATAAGACAACATATCAAATGTTGAAACTTTAAAATGTTATTGTTTTTGGAAAAATACATGCCCATTTTGAATTTCATGCCAGCAACACATTTCAAAAAAGTTGGGACAGGGGTATATTTAGCACTATGTTGCATCTATTGTTTTAACAATAGCGTTGGGAACTGAGGAGACAAATTGCTGTAGTTTTGAAGGTGAAATGTAGTACCATTCTAGCTTGATATAGGATTTCCGCTGCTCAACAATTCAGGGTCTCCTTTGTCATATTTTTCACTTCTTAATGCCCCAAATGTTTCCACTGGGGACAGGTTCAGCATTAATTGTGCCTTCACAGATGTGCAAGTCACCCATACCATGTGCATTAATGCACCCCCATACCATCACAGATGTTGGCTTTTGAACTGTTCGCTGAAAAGACGCTGGATGGTCCCTCTCCTCTTTAGCCCAGAGGACGTGGCATCCATGATTCCCAAAAATAATTCATCAGACCACAGGACAGTTTTCTACTTCGCCACAGTCCATCTTGTATGAGCTTGGGTCCAGAGAAGGTGGCGGCGTTTCTGGATCTTGTTTATATGGTTTCTTCTTTACATGGCAGTTTTAATTTGCATTTGTGGAAGCAGCGACGTACTGTGTTCACAGACAATGTTTTTCGGAAGTGTTCCTGTGACCAAGGAGTGATGTCCACTACAGAATCGTGTCTGTTTTTAATGCCATGTCGACTGAGGGCCCGAAGATCACGCCCATCTAATATTGGTTATTGGCCTTGTCCCTTCCATACAGAGATATCTCCAGCTTCTCTGAATCTTAATGATATTATGCACTGTAGATGATGAGATCCCCAAAATCTTAGCAATTTTACATTGCGAAACAATTTTTAAATTGTCACACTATTTGCCTCTCTGGCAAGGGCGTAGGAGTGACTCTGATATTGGGAGGGGGGCACATTTAACTAAATGTGAATTTTAATGTATTCACCAAAATGTCTTTTTAATATGTAGTTCAGTGTTTTTCCACTTCTAGAATCCACTTCTAGTTTGATTTACTTTGTACCTGACTACATTAGATATAGACACGCTCTGGTTTAAAAAAGGCGTTAGCATTATTTACCAATGATGTGCGAATAGGACCAGTGCAACCAACACAGTTTAGTTCAGAGATAGTCTGGTTGAAAATACTGGGGGTGATAATTGTTTCCACAATGCTCGCTTGCAATACTCATTATGTCTGGAAAGGTTGTAGCAAATAGATAGTTACCCCAAACAATGTTGTCTACTCAATATGCTTTCTGTACAGATGCCTTGCGGGTGTTGATAGGACTGAAGCGTTCATTGTGAAAATTCCAGTTTGACTTTAAGAAAGTAGTGATATCTGAAATATGATATCTGCTCCTATAGACCGTCTTGAATTACTACTTTTTACTATCTTACCTGTTGTTTTGTGGCCTCTCTCGCTCCCTCACTCAGCCTACCTTTCTGATTTGTGCTATTGTTATGACTGCCTCTCTCCTGAATGACGTAAACACATACAATACAATCCTAAATTCAGCTGCTGTCCTGCTATCAGAAATCTATTAAATGACTCTGATTGATTTACATGATGACAGATCAACAGTCTATCTTGGCGTGGCACTTATCAATGATTAACCCGTTGGTTTGTGCCCTCTTTCTCTCTCTCCTTGCTTGTTCATGTCTATCACTTTCCTGCCATGATCAAACAGTACATAGCTTGAACCAAATTCTTAAAATACTGAACAAACTTTAGCTATATATAGATGATTCAAAATATAAACTGAAGAAAAAAAATTGCCAGCTTTTGTGTGTAGATTGTTGCCAAGAACCTTAGCTACTTACACTCCATTCTTGACTGGTTGTGGCTCGTCCATTACTTAGCTAGCTACTTGCAGACCCTGTGGTGAAGACTAAGACAGAGATTGTGCAAATAATTTGAGCAGGCGTTCTTCCTTTCAAATCATTCACTATCATTTTTTCACACAGCCATAGGAACTACTCAGTGTTATCTAGCAAGCAAGCTACTGTAACGTTTGTTGGATTAAACTTGAAAACAACGATAGCTAGCTAACTATTTTTTAGCCAGAAGAAAGCTTATATTTTATCACGTTCATTTATTCTATTGCTATGAAAATCTATTGACATTTATATACATTGTACTTACTGTGAAAACAAAACTTATAGCTACAGTAATTCACTTAGCCAGCCTACACATACTGCTCGTCATGAAAGAATGAATGAGTATGTTGGATTCGGTCGCGATGGAGATGTGACAAGTTCCAAAGCGTCATTTTTTCAAAATAAAAGTATTACGCAGAACAACATTATTGGGGGGGGGGACTTTAACCCATTTCTAATATTGGGGAGGACATGTCCCCTCCGTCCCCATGGCTCCTACGCCCTTGCTCTCTGGGATGCATTTTTATACCCAATCCTGTTACTGACCTGTTGCCAATAAACCTAATTTGTTGTGAGATGTTCCACCAGGTCCTTTTTAACATTACACAACTTTTCAAGACTTTTGTTGCCCCTGATGTTGCTGGCATCAAATTCAAAGTGGGCATATATTTTTCAAGAAACTAACATTTCTCAGTTTCAAAATTTGATATGTTGTCTTTGTACTATTTTCGATTGAATACAGGGTTTAAATAATTTGCACATCATTGCATTCTGTTTTTCTTTACATTTTACACAGCGTCCCAACTTTTCTAGAAACAGGGTTGTATGATTTTTGTCACCATGGTCTAATTACATCTAGTTTGTCCTTAGGTCCATTTGGGTTGGTTTGGGTTGTCACATAGAACATAAATATAATATGTTGTAATATGTGCATAATCTATGCACATATGTGCATAATCTAAGTCATACCTCAGTTGAAATTTGAAAGTGAATGGTTTTGTTGACATGGGAACTTATGAGTACATATATGACAAAAATTTCAGTGAGCCAACAAGCTCAACAGAACGCACGCTTGTTGTGGCCAATGATTTACGGTTGATTCTTGGCCAGTTAAATTTTTTTGTCCATTTGCTACAAAAGTGACATTCACTACTTCACATTTCTGGAAAGTGGAAGTTCTTCATTTTTCACAAAGGTAAATTATCTAGGAACCGATAATTCTTTTGGTATCTATGGCAGTAAATCATCAAAACGCACCAGTCTTTGGAAAACTTCAGAATCTTCATTTACTTGGAAAGATGCAACACTTGTTTACTCTAACACTCATGTATTGTGGTCAGTGAGTTTGTACCAAATTACACTGTATTCCCTATTTGGTACATTATGATTGACCCAATAAAGTGAATAGTATGCCACTGCAGTCAATATGAATGCCTCAAGAAACACAGACTGCCTGTAACCACAAAATGGAAGTGTCCTCCTTAAAAAACAGACGTGTTGATAATCGGCCCACTCATCAACTGATTGCGTGAGGCAGGATGTTGCATGTTAAGTAATTCACGTCTGGACTGTCTCCCAGTCTGGCATGGCTATCAGGTCAGGACAATGAGGATCAGAGTTTAGAAGATTTTAGGTTGGGATTCATTTAAATTCACCAGGGTGATGTTTATGCAGTGTCGTTGTTTACAATATTCATTCCGTGCCCACACACTTCTAATTCTGATAAGCGAGATCATAGCTGTGAGATTTTTATTCAGTACCCAAGACCAGAGAATGTAAAAGACTAGTAAATGTGTCATAAATCCAGATTATACACATTTTACTCCTACTCTAATGGATAAAAATAGAAGCATATTATTGCTTTAGTGATAAACGATACATAGTAGACAGATATTTAGGAATATTTAGCTGGTAACTCCTAACGAGCTAAGAGTTACCAGCTGGTGTGTTGATAATTGAAAAAGGCATTCATTCAGTGTTTCCCTCTCTACTCCAGAAATTGTACTGGAGTTGTTGATATAATATTTTGATAAATAATATAGGCCTACTGTCATGCTTCTGGAAAAAGCAGGACCCACGTGTGGACTTGGAGACCAACAAAAAGGTTTTAATGATGGAACTGAGGCAGGTTAAAAAAAAAAAAAACACAAGAAAATGGCAGGAAAACCACAGACTGGTGGCAGGTACAGACGCAAAAGACGCAATGATGCACTAAGGGCTAACAGAAGTAGACAAACTACATAGGGAGATAACGAGTACTAAACAACAAACAGGTGAAAACAATCAGAACCAAAAGGACAGGCTATGTTACAGAACAGCAAAAACAGAACAACACAGACCCCAAAAGAACAGGCTACAATACAAAACAACAGCAAAAACAAAACAGAACCTTACACCTACACGCAACAGTATTGCTTGCACTTTACACAAGGATTTCACATGAAGCCTATCTGACACATGATATGCCTACATACATATAGCTATTTAGAGCCATGGAACACATTGTTAAAAAAAACATGTACTGCATAAATTGTGCCTTTAAGTTGAACCATGATAGACCTTTCAAACTATTTATGAAACACATGCAATGTCTGCTTTGAGAAAGTGGGTAAGATGTGGGTAAATGATAGTGGTGACAAATGTGTTCATATAAAATAAATAATTTTAAAATGCCACTTTTGGGCCTGTGGGCCTGTCACATTATTCAAAACATTAAAAAGGTGTGCATGCTAACAAGCAAGAATGAAGAGTAGTCATTTAGTTGTGCCACAATTATAGACTTTGTAAGGTTTTACCATTGCAACATTTTATGTACAGTCATATTTACAGTGATTGTCTGCAACACGCTGTGTAGTTTATCGATGGCGATTGGTGATGCCTCAATGCGCTGGTTGATTTCCTGTGATTTGCAACAATGTAAATGAGCGTCACCAATAATTTCTTTGGAAAATTGTCCTGATTTTATGAGTTTGGTTAGGTGTTTGTCTGGGCCATCTTTTCATCCTAATAACATCCTTATAACATTCTCTTAAAAAGTATCTCCTAAAATATTGATTTGACAGTTTCCTACAGCAAGAAAAGAATCCTACAGCAGCGTGACATTTTAATTAATAATGTGGATTTGAATTTATGGACATTTGTGATGAAATTTTTCTACTGGAAAATCAAGTCTGAAATATAAAAATGGAAAAGTTTTTCCTATACTGCAAAAGGGTGAACCAATTAGGATCTTACAACTGTACTCTGAGCTAAACGTCTTCATTGTTTCAAAATCAGTTGTAACAGGATTCCTAGGAAATATTTTAAGATGCTATATAGAGGCAGCCTGAGATTCTAGATCAGCAACCCCACAGTGAAACAAGCGGCCCTGGAATAGAGTTTGGGTTTAAAAACACCAAGTGGGTAGACATAAAAAAAGGATCACCAACAACCAAAGATTATAAGGCTGCATTTTCACTGAGATTGCCCAATTCTGATGTGTTTTTTACACTAATTTGGTATTTTGAGCCATCTTATCAGCCTTGAAAAAAGATCTGATTGGAAAGAGATCTGATGTGATTGGTTAAAAGACAAATTAGCTGAGTAAAATATCACAATTGGACTGCCTGTGTATGCGGGCCTGTCAGATTTGTGTTTGACTACTGTTTCCCCCCACCCCACTCAAGCCTGATGACTGTACGAAAGGGAAACAAGCGCCTGGCCATCTCTATCCAGGAACACATGGCTATCGACGTCTGCCCAGGCCCCATCCGCCCCATCCGACAGATCTCTGCCTACTTCCCCCGCCTCTCGCCCACTTCTTCAGCCTCTGAGCTGGATCCAGCCAATGAGGCTGGGTTTCCCTCCGCGCTCAGCCCTGGCAGCGGAGTAGGGGCAGTGGGGGGAGGAGGAGGGGGCAGCGGTGGCCTGTTGACCCCGCTGCTGGCGGGGGCGACGGGGGACAGCGGAGGGGGCGGCCTGTCGGCCACAAGCAGCATGGACACATCTATCGAGATCGACAGCGGAGACAGCGATGACAGCAGTGAGTGGAAAGGTTAATGTGTCAGATGAGAGTCGGGAGTAGTTTGTGGGAAGCAGTTTACGATGTAACTCCACACTGAAATGACACCATCCAAGCCTACTCTGTTACTCCACCCTGATACTGCACCATTACAATCAACCATGTTATTCCACTACATTACTCCACAAATTCAAGTTCACCATGTTACTCCACTCTGAAATGATACCATCCAAGTCTACTCTGATTCTCCATCCTGTTACTCCACCCAGTCTACCATGTTACTCCACCCTGAAATGATGTAACTCCACTCTGTTACTTAACCCTAATAACATTAAAGTCTACCACATAACTCCGACCTGTTGCACCACACTTACTCCACCATTCAAGCCTACCCTGTTACTCTACTATTTTACTGCAATTCCACCCAGTTTACTCCAACTAGTTACTAACTTGGTGAAAATACATGGTTTGGCATCAGATTGAAGCATCACAGTGGAAAGTTAAAGCTGAGAATCAGAGTGAAATAACAGACTGGAGCAACAGAGTGACGCAACAGAGTGGAGAAATATGATGCAACAACAAATTAGAGACCAGAATGATAACAAGAAATAATAAACTTTTCATTGCTGTTGCTGTCTTTCAGCTTCCCTGGGGACATTGGAGTTTGACCTGCTGTATGAGCAAGCCACCAGCTCCTTACATTGCACCGTCATAAAAGCCAAGGTAGCTAAATTCGAATCTATAGCCCCAGAAAAATATTTCACTCTTTATATCAAACACCTGTCACCCAGCTGCTTTCACACTCCCTCCATAGACATGGAAAAAGGGCTCAACTTGGAGGTAACATGTTTTAGCATTGACATAGCAACATATAAAATAGCCAACTGGATGGGATGTCCTGTGGGTTAAGAAAGAATCACATGACTCAATTTGGTCATCAATAGGCATCAGCCAATGAGTTATACTCGCAAATGTACTACTTTAAAATGGTGATTGCCTCACTAGGGTTGTGTGTTGGCTGACAGACACTGTAATAGGAGTCGGAACTGATACAGTGAAATATTCAACTCTGTAGCTTCTCCTACCACTCCAACCCACCGCTTGTTTTGAAACAGACCTGTCAAGATTCCTCCCCCACCTCCTCACCTGTCAGTATTATCCCTGCAGTAGACAGCTACATTTGTGACAAGGTTTGATAATGAATCGTTCATGTAGGACTTAGACTGTACACTTCACTCCATCCCAATTCTCTATCCCCCCCACTTGATTCAATTTCAGTTTAAAGGGCTTTATTTGAATGGGAAACATTAGTGCAAAAGAAGGATAAAACAGACATGATGAATAAATCTCCTTCTTCCTTTCATTTCTCTCTATCTTTCTTGTCTCTTTTGCCATTCCCAAGGGTCTGAAGCCAATGGATTTCAACGGCCTGGCTGATCCTTATGTCAAGCTGCACCTGCTCCCAGGAGCCTGCAAGGTCCTGTGTGTTTTCTTTCATTGAACCGTCACCACGTGTAACTTACACATATTAAGCCTTTACGACGATGTCAATTCATTGTTGTATATTTCATGTTGACTGGTTGTGTAGTATTGACAATTTTATCCTTTACTGTGATGTGTTAACCAAAGAGATCAGTACTTTTCCCCTTAGGGCCACCGTAGGTTTGTTGCTGCTACTGTTGTAACCCTGCTTTCATGTGTTCTGCCACAGGCGAACAAACTGAAGACCAAGATAGTGCGCAACACCCTGAACCCCGTGTGGAATGAAACACTTACCTACCAAGGCATCACAGAGGAGGATATGTACCGGAAAACACTCAGGTTATTGTTACACATGGGGCATCTAGTCGATATCTGTCTCTATGTGTTTCTATCTGTCTCTATGCTATGTGTTTCTATCTGTCTCAGTGTCTTTCTCTCTCTGTCTTAATTTCTGTCTGTCTCTCCATTCTGACTCTCTCTGTTTAAACATCTCTCGCTCTCTCTGTCTCCTCAGTCTCTTTCACAAACACACATGCATACCTGCACACACACACTCTAACACAATTGGTTTTGCATATCGCAGCGTCTGTTTTGCTCCCATCTCCATTTGTTTATCAACCGCTATCTTCTCTCTTTCTTTCCCTCTCTTTAATTCTTCACTCTCACTTCATTTTCTTCTTTCTCTCTCTCTCTCCCACCCACCTTCTCTCCATCCATCCCTTCTTCCATCTGCAGTGACAGATTGAGGTCGGCGTAAGCACTGGGGGGTATCTAATTTCATTGACCCCCAGAAGTGACGAAATTCTCATGTTGTTTGTGCGGGTGACGACTTTAAAAACTTTCTCTAAAGCAGAATTGAATAGACTATCGATCCCCTGTGAGATATTAGAAGGCCCCCAGCATGAAAATTTACCCTATTCCCTGTATAATGCACACATTTTGACCAGGCCCCATAGTTAACTGTGTACGACATAGGATTCAATTTGCATCCTCCATACAGGCAATGTCAGCCTAACCGAGAAGTGAAGACTACATGCGCTATTAATAGATTCCACATATTTGAATAATATAACGTTTATCATTGTTGACTAATGAGAATCTTGAAGCTTCACATAACGTGAAATATTTGAAAGCAGACACTCCACGCAATGTAATCAGAAGATTCCATTGCAGTAGGACCAAGAAAATGTACTCAAAATAGCTTCTGAAGTTTCATAATTTTATGTTAGTTAATGGGAATATATGGAGACTATTTTCCATTTCCTGAAAAGGGTTTACTTTAGAGATAAGAGGGTTTCATCAGACAGCAGCAATATGCCAGTTATTTTTATTTTTTTGAAATGCCACTTTTATACATTCACACATGCATACATTTTCTGTTTGGATGGCACCAGCGGGGACAATTAAACACAACCCATTGCAAAAATCATGCTCTACCAATGCAAAAACAAAAGATGGATTTGCCATATGAATCCCAGCCTAGATTCCTAGTGGTGATAGAAGGTATCACTGAAATCATAGGGATTGTCCTCAAAAAGTAAATCAAACTGCTAAATTCTTGTGTAAATCCATGTGTTAATTCGAGTGAAAACCACCCATGATGAGATAATCTTTTCATGTTTAGAGTGGTGTAGTTCACTGATTGGACATTGGAGCGTTGGTTTGTGACACTTTCCCTGTGCAAGGATTACATTTGAAAAGCCTTTTATCGGTGCTGCAGGCGATGTGTTTTCCAAGGAGATGGAAATGTCAGCCACTGTCATGGTAAAAATTATCATGTATTCCATGGCTATAGAGAACCTCCCCCTTTCCATCCCCCTCTATTCTCTCACACTTGACTCCCAGGCCTGTTATTTTCTTCTGATTCGCTCTCTCTCGCTTTCTCTCTCACTACCTCCCCCCGCCCCCTGCTACTCTCACTTTCTCTTCTGGCTTCCTGGGTTTCATCTTAGAGGAAGTGAAGGGATGCTTGTGTTCTGAGGGCTAATTCAGTGTAAATTACCTCTGGGGCCTTCAACAGATATCAAGTGGTTTCCTTGGGTAACTTGCATCACTGCCTTTGGAAAGTATTCAGACCCCTTCACTTTCTCCATATTTTGTTGTGTTATAGACTGCGTTTGGTTGGTGTCCTTTTGGTTGATGCTTGGCAATGCGGGTGGATTGACTTCCTGCTTGTTGGGCCCTGTCCGGGGCCTCCTCTGGATAGGGCCACAGTGTCACTGGACAACGCTGTTATATTTATTTGGTTTATAGGTTTAACGCTGTTATATTATTGTGCTGGGAGAGTGGGGTCAGTTCTACTTCTCCACTGTAAATCCTTGCAAATCTAAGGAATGTCCTCTCTAAATTTTCCTTGTCTCCTGCTCCGTTTAAACTTAGGAGGACATGAGGTCTTGGCCCACACCTCCGGAGCACCAGGCTCAAAAGATTTGTTGCTCTCCCTGTCCAAAGCCCTCCTGGTTGTGTTGCAGATCAAGAAGATACCTGATGATTCCAGCTGCCACTCTGCTGACCACCCCCCCCCCCCGGTTGTCCCTGTCCTTGTCCATCAGATCATGCTTCTGACCTAGATTAGTTTCAATAGACTCTGGACACAGCCCACATGCATTTATTAATTATTACAACTTCTACTCTTAAAATGTTCACCCGGCATAGCCAGAAGAGGACTGGTCACCCCTCCAAGCCTGGTTCCTCTCTAGGTTTCTTCCTAAATTTCGTCCCCTTTTAGGGAGTTTTTCCTAGCCACTGTGTTTCAACACGGATGTTGCTTGCTCCTTGGGGTTTCAGGCTGGGTGTTTTGTAAAAGCACTTTTGACAACTGCAGATGTAAAAAGGGCTCTATAAATACATTTAATTGATTGATTGACTGATATAGAAATTGATTCAATACATTTTTGGTCATTAATCTACACGCGATACACCATAATGACAGAGCAAATGCACAATATTTAAAAAGTATGCAAGTTTGTCAAAAATAAAAAAAACTTTTGTAATTTATGAGTATTCAGACCCTTTACCATGACATTCCAAATTGAGCTCATGTTTGGATTCACCAAGGCTTACTAGAGATTGCCATCTGACTAAACTAAGTAAACAGACAAGAAGGGCCTTGGTCAGGGAGATGACACAGACCATCAGGGATTGTCTGTGGAGATGAGATAACCTGCAAGATGCACATATATGCAGCTCTCAGCGTTTTATGATAGATTGCCTAGATAGAAGCCATTCCTTCTAGAAGGAATCTTTTCAGCTGAGACCAAAATTGAAGTATTATGCCAAATACTACATCTGACCTAAACATTACCTGGCTAATACCATCTATTCAGTTAAGCATGGGGGTGGGAGCATCGTGTTATGGGGATGCTCCTCAGCGGCAGGGACGTGGAGACTGGTCTGGATTGAAGAACAAACCAAGCAAAAAATAGAGAGGTCCATAGCACACAGGAAATCTGATCCATAGCACACAGGACCTCAGAATACGGCGAAGATTCATACAGCCAAAACATTGTTGGAATGTGGTCAGGACAAGACTGTGAATGTCCTTGACTGGCCCAGCCAAAGCCTGGACTTAAACCCCATTAAACCGATGGTTCCCAGCCAATCTGACAGAGCTTAAAAGGAAAGGAAAGAAAATCTGTTGGAGGCAACCAAAAGAAGACTCGAAGCAGTGATTGCTATTCAAGGCTTTTCTACAAAGTACTGAATAAAGGATCTGAATACATATGTGAATAAGATTTGCATTTTCAATAAATTGGCAAACATTTCTAAATCGTGTTTTTGCTTTGTCGTTTTGGGGTATTTTGTGTAGATTGATGGCAAAAAAAAAATCTATCTCAATACTTTCCAAAAGCCCTTGTGAATCCCTTGTGGACCCTAGTCCAACGTAATCCATTACACAGGAAATAGGATGCAGTTTGGGACTTATTTTGACATCCTTCCCAGTTCCCGGCAGCTACAGACAGCCAAATAACTTGGCCATCTTTGTCTCTTGGCTATGTATTAAGTTCAAGAATAAATATGACAGTCTGGGTCCCCGATTCACTACCCCGGAGTAGAGCTGTGTGATTGTGGCCAGGAGCGCCCGGGGTTCTTGCATAGTACAATGCTAACAGGCTCAAGACCAGCTTGTCATCGCGCTCTAGTGACTCATTGTGTGCAAGCTCAATTGTGGTTGTTGGTCAGAGAATTTACTCTCCTCCAACGCATATGGAACTAAAAATACTTTACGGTTGATCGAACTGTGAAACAGATCAGCATTGCAAGATGTGCTTAATCAAAGACATGTCTTAATTTTCAACAATCAACAACAAAAAATAACACAAGTGTGGTCAGGCAACATATGCTATTTGATACACATAGTTAATGTCAAACATATGCATTTTTCTAATATTATTTGTTTACTACTCCCACCAGGATGCAAAAAAATGTACACACATGCACACATACTTACACACACACACACACACACACACACACACACACACACTCTCTCTCTCCCTCCCTCTCTCTCTCTCACACACGCACACAGACACACCTGTCCATAAAAAATACAATCAAAACAACACCCTTTGTCCCATTCTCGCTGCCAGATGCGAGACTTCTCTTCTCCTTCCTCCTCCTCTTACATTCATGTCTTCTACCTGTTTGTTTGTGTCTCATTGAGGTGATATAGTGCCACTGTGGAAGGGTACAAACACAGCTGCATAAAATATGGATTGCAGCACTTTCACACTGTCTGAATTCCTGGCAATGCCACATACTAATCGCATCCACTACATATGAATGATGGATTATTCATTATATTGGCTTGTATCTCTATCAAATTTATCATTGATATGCATACTTTTTACAACGCCATAGAACACAGTCTAATGATAGTAACACATTGTTAAATAAGAGCAACACATCATTAACATGATTTATTAGGATGCAGCATTTCCTTTAACCTTATTTTCCCAGGTAAATGTTTATCCAGGAATTTGCATATTGTTGTCATTGTACCTGTGTACACATCAAGAAATCAAATCAATCCCCACAAGTGGATGTATTTGTAATTCAGTGTGCTCATTTGTAGTAATTGTAGAGTGTAGAATGTGGGTAATACTAATCATAGAGTGTTAATGCGTTACTTGTCATAACCTCTCACATTGTTGTCATAAGGTTGTTTTTACAATTATTTTAAGAATTGCGTTTAATTTTCACCTTGTGGGCCTTGGGATTAGAACCAGCAACCTTTGGTTTACTCGCCAAACACTTTTGAGCACTATGCAACCCTGTTGCGCTTTATATGTAGACCCTGTTGATGGTGTCAGTGGTGTTAATTAATTCTGCATAAAAGGGTCATAACCGACCAAATCTAGCATGCAAGGCAAATCATCAGACCATACTTATGAATAGTACGTTTATTCATGAATGGCCGCTTTAGCATTGTAATAAATCACACAATGATGTCAGTCATGTACCTACCACAGGACTCTGTTACTGAAACCAGCGTGAATGCTTTGCATAAGCAGAAGGGGGCAGTGACTGTGCGCAACCATCAGGGTCAAGGTCGATGGCATTGACGCCCAGCCACCATCCCTGACCGCAACTTTCTAGCAATTTTTTCCTTCGTTTAAAGCTACATGGGTGTACTAATGCACCTAGCTGCAAAACGTTCCATTGATACATAAAACATTAAAATGTGTACACTACCGGTCAAATGTTTTAGAACACCTCCATTTTTCCAGTTTTAACTGAAATTCACACAATTTAAACTTTTACTGTACTTTGAAATTAAAGCAAATAACAAATAAACAATTGGAGATGAGTTAGACATCGTGGAATCATTTTGTTTAACAAAATGTAATCTATATTTTTGTTTAATCAAAGTAACCACCTTTTGCAGACATAACAGCCAAACATGCTCGAGACAATCATTCTACAATGGAAATCAAATATTGCTCAAAAAGTTCTTGCTAACACTGTTGCAGAAATTTGCACAAATGTGTTGCACTTGTAGCTTGCTTTGCTTTCAAACATCTGCCCTGTTCATCCCAAACCAGCTCGATGGGGTTTAAGTCTGGAGACTGTGCTGGCCATTCAATGATTTGAAGCCTACTGTCTTGTTCTTTTCTACTAAGGTAGTGCTGACATAGCCTGGAGGTGTGTTTTGGGTCATTATGTTGCTATAGGATGAACCCCTGACCAACACCAGAGAGATTGAACTCAAGATTTAAAATTTTTATTTATCGGTCCATAAGACCTTCTTTCAGTCTTCAGTAGTCCACTGGAGGTGCTTCATGGCCCAGACAAGCTTCTTTTTCTTAGTTTGCCATGTTAGCAATGGCTTTCTTACAGCCACTTGATGTGTCAAACCTGCAGCTCAAAGTCTTCTTTTCAAAGTTGACACTGAGACTTACTTATTGGACTAGTGTTAGGTCTGACATTAATGGTCTGGATGAGTATATTGATGCTGTGACATCATACATCAGCTTCTGTGAGGACAACTGCATACCAACACATACCAAGGTGAGCTACAACAACGACAAACCCTGGTTCGGACGGCTGCATTCAATAAAGGAGGAGGTGTTAAGGAGCGAGGACAGAAACAGGTACATAGAGGCTAAATACAGC
Organism: Esox masquinongy; assembly: GCA_016801175.1. Classification (NCBI taxonomy): domain Eukaryota; kingdom Metazoa; phylum Chordata; class Actinopteri; order Esociformes; family Esocidae; genus Esox; species Esox masquinongy. The sequence continues at coordinate 8,069 of JACXGI010000744.1, read as the reverse complement.
TTTGGTAAGGCAGTGAAGGAATCCAAGCACCTGTATGGAGAAAAACTAAAACAACAGTTCTCGACCAACGACTCTGCTTCTGTTTGGAGAGGCCTCCAATAGATTATCAACTACAAGCCTAAATCCCCACACTCCATTAATAAGCTGCAACTTGCCAATGACCTGAATAATTTCTACCGCAGATTTGAAAGACAAAAAGGCAGTCCTGATAACATACCTTCTCTCTGTGTCCAGCCATCAACACCAACTCCTCACCATCGGGGCCTGTTCACAATCACCCATCCCAATCATCCCCACCTCTGCCACTACAATGGAACTTTCAATCCTGGAAGGGGACGTTAACAGACTGTACAAGAGAAAGAACCCCCAAAAAGCAGAAGGGCCTGACAGTGTCTCCCCATCCTCCCTAAAGCACTGTGCAGATCAGCTTTCCGCTGTGTTTATGGACATCTTCAACACCTCACCGGAGACATGCTACATCCCAGCCGGTTTCAAGTCCTCCATCATCATCCCAGTCCCCAAGAAGCCAAGGATCACAGGACTTAACGAATACAGACTAATCGCACTGACCTCTGTGGTTATGAAGTCATTTTAGTGCCTTGCGCTGTCCTACCTCAAGACCATCACTGACCCTGTACTAGACCCACTGCAGTTTTCCTACAGAGCCAACAAGTCTGTGGACAATGCGGTCAACAAGGCTCACTTCATCCTTCAGCATTTGAACTCTACACCAGAATCCTGTTTGTGGACTTCAGTTTTGCATTCAGCACCATAATTCTCGCTTTGCACCAAGAAAAGCTATCCCAACTGGGAGTGCCCAAGTCCACATGCTGGTGGATCACAGCCTTCTGGTCCAATAGGAGGCAGCATGTAAGGCTGGGGAAGCACCTGTCTAACCCCCTGACCATCAGCACTGGCTCCCCGCAAGGCTGTGTCCAATCCCCCCTACTCTTCTCCCTGTAGACCAACAGCTGCACCTCCAGTCACCACTCTGTCAAGCTCCTGAAGGTTGCGGATGACACCACCCTCATCTGACTTATTTCTGATGGAGACGAGTCCACCTACAGGTGGGAGATTTACCATCTGGCGTCCTGGTGCAGACAGAACAACTTGGAGCTCAACGCCCTAAAGACAGTGGAGATGACAGTGGAAGCCCAGCTGCCCTTCCTCCCATCGCTCTGGTTGGCTTCCCAGTCAACTCTGCGGAGTCCTTTCGCTTTCTGGGCACCACCATCACCCAGGACCACAAGTGGGAGCTGAACATCACCTCGCTTACAAAGAAAGCTCAGCAGAGCATGTACTTCCTGGGACAGCTGAAAAGGTTCAACCTGCCCAAAGACTGTGATGGTTCACTTCTACACTGCCATCATATAGTCCATCCTGACCGCCTCAATCACCGTCTTGTGATGGTGTAGGAAACTGTACTCTTTGAGATGTTGGCTTTCTTTGCAATTTCTCTAAAGGAATGACCTACACTTCTAAGGGTTGTAATGGTCTGTCTGTCTTCCTAATTGCGGTTTTCTCACCATTATGATAGCAATAAACTATTATGTGCAGTAAAATACTGTCCAAATAATGCTTACGAGGCTGTAGTAACACAGTCTGTTCCAACACTGCTTTGACACAGACAGGGGGTTTGTAAATAATCAACATAAGTTGGCACACCTGTAGGAGTTGTTAGCATCAACTCTGAAGGCTTCATTTTTTTCCATAGCTGCAGATTAGCTGTAAGTTGTTAAACGATTACTTGCTCCCTGAAAAATACATTTTTTTCAGTTTAACCTAAAATAGTTTTTTGTACCTCTGACAGTTTACCTCTTACCTTTGTACAATTTCAGGTAAATCACTGGACTTGAACTGCTTAAATTCCAGTAAAAAAACAGACTGTCTAAATGTAAATCGGTTTACGTTTTATTGACTGTCAAAGCATAAAAATATATATTAATGCTGGTGATTTTCTTCATGTAAGATATTTTACATTGTCTTCATGAGGCCAACACGGACAACGTCAAGAGACAATATAACCATATAATCTACTGCATGTCACTTTACCTAGAACAGCTTAATTTACTTTATGACATATCCACAAATTGCTGCTGAATAAACTTAGGAACGTTAGTTTCGGTACTAAGACTGTTAAATGGTTTAGAAATTACTTTGTAGATCGGACTCAGTGTGTGCATGCAGAGGGCCACAAATCAGCGATAACTAAAGGGGTCCCCCAGGGTTCCATTTTGGGACCTATTCTGTTCTCTATTTTTATAAATGACTTGGGTAAGGACATTCAAGCAAAAATACACTTTTTTACTGATGACACTGTCATTTATACACATGCTCCCTCTGTAGTAACGGTGGTGCAAGAGCTTCAGACTGCATTTCTGTCATTACAAACTGATCTTCTAAGTTTAAAATTGGTTTTAAATTCTCAGAAAACAAAGTTTATGGTCTTTTCAAAAACTCACATACAGTTGCTTGATGAATTTAGCATTTTTACGTCTGATGGTAAATCCATTGAAAGGGTGCCCTCATACAAGTACTTGGGTATATGGATTGACGACATGCTTTTATTCAATGTACATATTGCTAATCTAGTTAGGAAGCTCAAAGTGAAGATCAGTTTTTATTTTAGAAATAAATCAAGCTTTACTTTTAATGCCAAAAAAAACTTGTGGAAGCTACTTTTCTACCGGTGATCGATTACGGTGATATATGCATGCAGCCTCCTCTATCCTACGGAGCCTTGATTCAGTGTATCATGCATCGCTACGTTTTATTAAAAATACAAAGTCCCTTACTCATCACTGCATTCTTTATGTTTTGGTGGGTTGGACATCACTAACCACCCGCAGACAACAGCACTGGTATATTTTTATCTATAAAGCGATGTTAGGTAAACTTCCAGCATACCTCTGTACCCTTCTCTGTCTCAGCTCTGGTAGTTATCAGCTAAACTCTTCCAAGTGGTTGCTTTTTAATGTACCTCAGGCTTTGACAGATCTGGGGAGAGCTGCATTTTCCTACTGTGCACCTAGGGCATGGGATAATCTGCAAAAAGATCTAAAATTAGACGTATTTATATCCATTGTTTAATTTAAGGGCATCATAAAGAATATGGTGATAGAGGCATGTGGTTGTTTTTCTAGAGGCTACTGTGTTTGAATAGTTGTCTTTTATATTTTATTTTGGCTTTATTGTATTTCATGTTGTATATGATGCATTTTAATGTGTTCTGTTTTTTATACGGCTGCTACCTTGGCCAAGTCTCTCTTGTAAAAGAGATTTTTGATCTCAATGGGACTTCCTGGTAAAATAAAGGTAAAATAAATAAAATATTAACCCAACCCCTCTAAATTGGAGATGTGAGGGGGGCTACCACATTGGGCACAATTAGTGTTAACTTTGTTTGCTCGAGGACACCTTGCTGATTTTGGGATTCAAACTAGGAACCTTTACAGTTGCTGGTCTGATGCTCTAACCACTAGGCTAACCGCCGTGGGAGGATGTGGTATGCCTAAGCAAACAAAATGTTTTGCTTTCTAATTCAGTGCATGTCACTGCTGTTTTGTCAGTTCTTTCATACATTAATAATGGTTAAAGTAGGTCAGTGGTTAGTCATAATTGAGTTAAGTTAAAGGGATAGTTCCATGTTTTGGTAATGCGGCCCTTGTCAAAATCCTGAATGATTCCTGAGTATGTTGAATGATGATGCCTACTTGAATACTTCCTCTCTCTCTTTATATAGATATATATATCGCTATGTCTATTTCCTCACCCTTTACTTTTTGTTATGACTGAGTCAGTTAGACATGATTGACCCACTCTGTTTGACTTTTCTGTTCTCTTTCTCCCTCTCCTTCTGTCACCCCACCCCCCCATCAGGGTGTCTGTGTGCGACGAGGACAAGTTGACGCATAATGAGTTCATTGGGGAGTCACGGGTGGCCCTGCGCAGAGTGAAGCCGGACCAGACCAAACACTTTAACATCTGCTTGGAACACCCACCGCCTGTGAGATGGATGAGGGGAAGAAGTGGGAGGGTGAGGGGAGGGGAGGGTAAGAGAGAAAGGGATGAAGAGGAGTAGCTGGGGGAGATAGGGTGAGAGGGGTTGAGAAGGGGAAAGGAGTAGCCGGAACTGGCAGAGGGCAGAATGAGGGAGAGGACTGACTTCAATGTTTGTTTAACTCGTTTAAGGGTCTCCCGTATCGTGAGCTCTTCTCTATTCAACTTTTCCCCATCCTGTTACAAACAATTACAGGCAAAAAAGAAAGTCAAACAAGAGCTATTGAAAGGAAAGGGCCTCGAAAGGCACAGGGTTGTTTAAATTTGAATTAGCCTAAGTGATAAAAAAAGCAGGCAGGTAGCATAAGATTGCCTTTTTAAACTGTGTTCACAATAAGGGACTAGGCCACCTGCTACTCCTTACACGAGGGCTTTTGATACCAGCTGTGTGTTGTTCATCCCATTCATTCTACTCTCTCTCTCTCTCTCTCTCTCCTTCTCTTTACTCTTCCCTCTTTCTCTCTTTTTATCTCTTCATCTCTCTCTCCAGCTTCCCTCCCCAACAGCTTCCCTTCTGATCAATCCGGCAATGAGAGGCATTTCCTGCTACCTAAGAGAGGTAAGCTCAAGGTTCTGTCTCTCAAGTTCTGTTTGTCTGTGAACATTTTGATGTGCAATCTGATTTGCTCCCTGGGCACCCTGTGAGGCAGCCCCCTGCATACCTTCAATTCAGACAGGTTAGGTTAAAAGCAGAAGTCAAATTTCAATTAGACCTTTTATACAATCAACGCCTAAATTAAACTAATTTAATCCTTTAATCCATTAAAAGGTTAAAGCACATGAAAGTGGAATTAAAACATGCAAATGGACTCAATTCAATTAAAAGATTAAATGCAATCATTATTAATCTTATTTTATTAACCAGTAAGTGGAATTGTTAAATATCGATGTGTCCATGCAGGGCTCATCAGTGAGAGAGCTTGGTCTCAGCATGACATCCTGCTAAAATAAAGGTTAATTACAAAATAAATACAAAATAAACACGCAAGAAATGAGTAAACATGTCAAATAATGTATGCCTTGAGCTTATTGAAATATTGTGTGTGACTAACACATTTAAGTTGATTACTACAGCACCCCCCATGGGTCAATCTCATTTAGTTAATGTCGAATCTCTATGGCAGTTGGCATCAGTCACCTAAGTTTAATCAAAAACAGGCTCTTGTTTTCCAAGATAACATGTGTGACTAACAGATTTTAGTGGATAACTATAGCGTGCCAAACCTCACATGGATAATTAAACAATCAAAGTTGTGTAATTTTGATTTTGTTGGTGTATTTCAAGTCTATAAGACAAGTTTTTTCCCCATCTTGATCCATTGTTCTCTCTCTTTTACATCATCAGCGAGCTATATGCATATTACCTTATCAATCGTTCAGGTGGAATGGGCTATGCCCAAACAGTGGCCTGTTTTTCTGTGTTGGTGATAAACCTTGAATTTGAAAACACGGTCCTCTGTTGTCGACATTGGCTCATTTACCTTTATGTTTAAGCAAGCTCATTAAAATATCTTATCAATGGTAGATAAATGTTACATTATTTCAGGACACTGAAATTTCTTCCCGATTATGATAGAGCCATCTGCAGTAAAACACTGAATTTGCAACTGGTTCTATGTAACGTTACAGTTACTGATTGTATCTGGGCTGTGTAGTTTGCTCATAAGCAGAACTGATCAAAACAAATTCTATAACATGTTATTGTGTATACCTGTATCAGCTGTGAGAACAAAGACTCGACAAACGCAAATTTTGAATTCATTTATTTACACTGAGCTGGCAATGATAGTTATATAGTCTACAATACTAATTCATTTATAAAGTTATGCAGATTTCATGCTCTCTATATATTAAGATATCAGTCTTCAAAAGAAAATGCTTCCCAGTAAATGCACACAAATTGGCGGGGGAGACTAGACCCTCTTCACCATATGACAGTTGATTATTTTGCTGTTCACTGGCCTACTGCACAAACAGATGATTTAGCAACCAAGGACCAATATCTTATCTTTATTTTTTAATGCTGTTGATTTTGTTCTCACCCACTGATTAAATCAGAAGAGGGAGAATGTAATGGGTTCAAGTCTGTTTGTTCGTTTGTGCATTCATTTGTTCATTCCTATGTGTGTCAAGAGGCCATTCCTTGTACCCTACAATGCACATTTTGACAAAACTTGGGTAAATTATGTGTCTTACTGGTGAGAACAGGTATTTTCAAAATTAGGTTGATTGGGTTGCTCAGTGATCATTGCAGGTGTCTTTACAGTTGTGAGTTTGCAGCAGCCAGGTTGAGGCTATAATTTGTTTTAGACAAATGTGCAAAACAACACTAATTTATATATTCTAAACAACTTTGTATAACCAAGAAGATGTAAAATGCATTAGGGGTGAAACGTTCATATCGAACCGTTCAGTACACGGTCTAGGGTGCACGGTTCGATACTCACTGCAAACCGAACCATACATTAATTACTTATTATAGCTAGAAATATAAAAAGTGAGTACACCCTTCACATTTTTGTAAATATTTGAGTATATCTTTTCATGTGACAACACTGAAGAAATGACACTTTGCTACATTGTGAAGTAGTGAGTGTACAGCTTGTGTAACAGTGTAAATTTGCTGTCCTGTCAAAATAACACAACACACAGCCATTAATGTTTAAACCGCTGGCAACAAAAGTGAGTACACCCCTAAGTGAAAATGTCCAAATTGGGCCCAAAGTGTCAATATTTTGTGTGGCCACCATCATTTTCCAGGACTGCCTTAACCCTCTTGGGCATGGAGTTCACCAGAGCTTCACAGGTTGCCACTGGAGTCCTCTTCCACTCCTCCATGACGACATCACGGAGCTGGTGGATGTTAGAGACCTTGCGCTCCTTCACCTTTCGTTTGAGGATGCCCCACAGATGCTCAATACGGTTTAGGTCTGGAGACATGCTTGGCCAGTCCATCACCTTTACCCTCAGCTTCTTTAGCAAGGCAGTGGTCGTTTTGGAGGTGTGTTTGGGGTCATTATCATGTTGGAATACTGCCCTGCGGCCCAGTCTCCGAAGGGAGGGGATCATGCTCTGCTACAGTATGTGACAGTACATGTTGGCATTCATGGTTCCCTCAAAGAACTGTAGCTCCCCAATGCCGGCAGCACTCATGTAGCTCCAGACCATGATACTCCCACCACCATGCTTGACTGTAGGCAAGACACAGGCAAGTCTTTGTACTCCTCACCTGGTTGCTGCCACACATGCTTGACACCATCTGAACCAAATAAGTTTATCTTGGTCTCATCAGACCACAGGACATGGTTCCAGTAATCCATGTCCTTAGTCTGCTTGTCTTCAGCAAACTGTTTGCGGGCTTACTTGTGCATCATCTTTAGGAGAGTCTTCCTTCTGGGACGACAGCCATGCAGACCAATTTGATGCAGTGTGTGACGTATGGTCTGAGCACTGACAGGCTGACCCCCCACCCCTTCAACCTCTGCAGCAATGCTGGTAGCACTCATACGTCTATTTCCCAAAGACAACCTCTGGAAATGACACTGAGCACGTGCACTCAACTTCTTTGGTCGACCATGGCAAGGCCTGTTCTGAGTGGAACCTGTCCTGTTAAACCACTGTATGGTCTTGGCCACCGTGCTGCAGCTCAGTTTCAGGCAATCTTCTTATAGCCTAGGCCATCTTTATGTAGAGCAACAATTCTTTTTTTCAGATCCTCAGAGAGTTCTTTGCCATGAGGTGCCATGGTGAACTTCCAGTGACCAGTATGAGTGAGTGTGAGAGCGATGACACCAAATTTAACCCACCTGCGCCCCATTCACACCTGAGACCTTGTAACACTAACGAGTCACATGACACCGGGGAGGGAAAATGGCTAATTGGGCCCAATTTGGACATTTTCACTTAGGGGTGTACTCACTTTTGTTGCCAGCAGTTTAGACATTAATGGCTGTGTGTTGAGTTATTTTGAGGGGACAGCAAATTTACACTGTTATACAAGCTGTACACTC
>JACXGI010000743.1:106397-118768 GCA_016801175.1 Esox masquinongy | reverse complement strand
CCGTGCTGAGGGAGCCCTGCGGGTCACACCGGCATTCTGGGAGAACAGAAAGAAGGTGGAGAAAACTATTTAAAAAAAAAAAAAAAAAGCTGAGTAAGGCAATGGGCCTGAAGATGAACCGAAACATTTCAGGTACAGTATTCTAGGAATCCCGGTTACAGAACTTCTGGAATCCGAAGGGCAGAAACGGGGAAATGCTGAATCTTCCAAACAGGATTTCTAAAAACCCAAGGAATGTGTGGAAAATTACTGTAGCTTTGCAACCCTACTGTACGTAAAACTCTCAGTGCCACTACCGATGGTCAGGAAAGAAATTTGGATTTTGTTCCAAAAAATTCGGTGAATACATGCATGCACTTAGGCATAGGTTGCACACAACTTCATAGATGCCATTTTCCTCCAAAACCATAAGTGGCAGAAAGAAACTGTCCAATAGGAAATGTTTATTTTTGCAGCTAAGAGCATGTACAAGAACTGAGTGTTTCTACTGAGGAATTTTAATTGTATTAGTAGAGTCAGATAAGTAGAGCTCATAGAGCTTTGATGCCAGGCTTGAAGCGAATAGAGGTTTTGCAGAGCCAGTCTATTTTTTCCACTCTCCACCCACCTAACTACTAAGAATTTTCAAAAGTAAATATCTGATTAGTAATATGGAGACCCAAGGGTTCCTTAGTTGTGACTGAGGTAGCAATTAGATAATGCGAGTACTGAGCGAGACAACAAAAGCAAAGACGGTCTGTATTTTTTCAAAGAGAAATGCAAACAGGTAGAATGTTGTAACAGTAAACGCAATGCTACTGTTTGTAATTTCATAATCAGCTTGTGTTTCTTAACCAGGCAAATGGCAGCCGCTAGAAGGCAGGCGACTGTTTAACTACAGGGAAGGAGGAGAGTTGCCTGCACAATGTGTACGACTGGAGGCAGAACCAAAGCAGAGCATGTCCGTCACCAAGTCTTCCCAACATTCCTCCGCAGCTCACCAACCGACAGAGGTTATTTGTGACAGGTGCATCACAAACCACCCAGTACCGAACAGAACATGAAGTGAGCCTCCGGAGTCGCGTGCATTAATTCCCCTTTTAGTGACAATGTCAAAGCAAATACGGGTCCGAGTCACCAACGGCTGAATCAAAGTTGCGCCCGTGAAAAGGGCGCAACGCCAGACTGAGGAATTCAATCAACACCTTCTACACCCATCGGCCTGGCAGGAGAAGACAAAGGGCCCGCATCCTTACGGGGGAAACAAGTGGAAAGAGACGGAGAGTAGGTCCAGATATTCCAAAAGATAGAGAGTCGTGGAAAGAGACGAGTGAAGTGGCATTCAATGAGTGACGTCAGCGGAGGTGGATTAGATGCGAGCATGGGCATGTGTGTGTGTGTGGGTCTTAGTGTGTGTGCAAGCTCACGTAGTGTTGTGTCCCTAACAACTAAACATCCTCCAAGGTGCTTCCTGCATAGCGGGTACTGACATGCTCCGAGCCAGACGTCGCCCAAGGCTCGCCTCCATCAACACTATCCTCTGAAGTCTCTATGCTGTCCTGGAGAACCACAACACTTCTGGAACTTCTGAAGCACCATAAAACCACTGTGCCTTAAAGGAACACCACAGCAATATGGGGACCATCAGATCCAGAACACACAAACTGATCTATGGGACAACATGATGGCACGAAGACTGTGATTTAGACACTGACCTTATCTATCTGCTAAGACTTTAAAGGGGTCTGCTAAACCACGGGCTTTGTAAGGACCTGCAGCCATGTGCAGACGTAGACCTCAAACAATCTCCACGTTATTTGAGACAGAAAAAAATTGATTTCCACAGCTGTGAGGATTCAAACTAATACTGGCAACATTCCTAGACTAATAATACAAAGCATGTTACACTTACATCATATTTCAATCAAAAACAATCATTTATCATTGCCTAAACATTTAACTAAAGTCATGTGTCCAGTAAGTAAGTCACTGTATTTTTGATTTCCATGAACTGTAAGCCGTAATCATCAAGATTGGAAAAAAAAAAAAAGGTCTGAAAATGTTTTTTCACTTTATGTGTAATGAATTTATCATATATGAAGGTGACACTTTTGATTACAAATACGGAAAAAGGTGAATTCCACGATATCGGTATCGAATTTTTTGAGATGCACCTGTATAGCTGTTCATTTTACTTGCATAAATTATTTCAAAATTCATTTGTTTTGTGTGATTGGGTAAATCATGTTACCGTTATCAAAGAATGTAATTGGAATTTAGCTCAGATACCAATGTTTCCAAATACGTTAAAAATAAAAATCTTTATAGGGTGTGTAATTTTTGACCACTGTACATTTGTTTAAATTCAACGGTCTTTCATTCCAAAAACCACTTATATAAAAACCATGACATCAGCCATTTAAAAGCATGATCCATCGACCACAGACTGGCAGCAGGAACCAGGTCTCAGTCTGTCTGACGGGTTAGGAGATTTACGGCTGCGGCTGCCTGAGAAAGTTCCTCTGTGGGTTTCTCGTGAGTTAGTATCCAAAAGAGGCCTCTAATCAAAGTTAGGGCCCTGGGGCTCAATACAGGTCCCTACAGGAGAGAGTACAGAGAGACAGACAGAGAGCCAGCCTACTGTTGAAGATTGGGTCACCGAAGACAGCCACATGCCAGAGACATGCAGGCACGGAATGACAGGGAAGTAAATCAAGGGGTAGGAAAAGAAGGATGGAAACAGCTGATTTATAAATGAGAAACCAAGAGGTTTTTACTGTATGTGGCGACTGACTGGTGATGATTGTCACACTGAGGTGTCAGGTCAGAGTTGGAATGGATATTCCGTCATTCAGAAATATTGCTGATAATAGTTGGTTGCGTGCGAATGTCACGCAAAACTTTGTGACAAACCCATTTAGTTGCGAACCTCTAGACGTTCAGACTCATATTTACAGAACATGGTCACGCACGCACGTCTCAGAGCACAGAGCCATACCTTTAGCCCCCTGGTGCAGCAGAGCAGATATGCTGAAGATGAAGTTGTGACAGATGTCGGTCGAGGGGGTCTTGATCACACTCTGGCTGTTCTCCAGACAGCGGTAGCGCTGGAACGTGTCCCAGGCACTGTTGGTGGTCCCGTCACCTCCCTCAGAACCAGTGAAGATCTCCAGGTTCTTACAGTGGGGCATGAGCACAATCTACAGATGGGACAGAGACACACAGCAGATCAAACCCAACTTGAATCCTTGCCGGAATGCTGGATCTATGTGATTGACAGTGTGTGTGTGTGTGTGTTTAATCACCGAATCTATGAGTGTGTATGGGGACTGGACATCACTGAGCGCTGAGTAGAGGGGCAGGCTCAGACGAATGGTGTAGTTCATTCCTGCTTCAAGACAGACTGGTCTGGGGAGGACCACATATCTGAGTGGAGAAGACAGACAGAAGTCACAAATCACACGAGAGAAAAGTGTGCAAATATAATATACATACGTTACACTCTGAGTCTATAGTCACACCTACACACACACCGCTTCCCAGCCCCTCTACCCCTCTATCACATTAAACACACAGAGTTAAACACACACGGAGTGGTGTGTTTACCGTGAACCAGGGTGAAGGGATATCATCTGGTTGTCGTCGTCAGGCATGGTGTTGGCGCAGCGGCTGTCAGCTGATATCACAGCGGGACGCATCACTGTCATCAACACCTCCTCCCACTGGTCTGGTAACTAACACAACACGACAGGTAGACATGGATAAACAGGTAAACAAAATAGTCCAGACTGGACTCCTGGCCGGCAGCGATGTTACCAAACATAATAAACTACAGACAGGAGGAAACCCCATCCCCCATGTTTACAGGAGTCCCCCCCCCCCCAGGAGGAGGGATACATGTGCTGAGGCTGACCTGAGGCTCGTAGCGGATGAGGATGTCGTACTCCATGGAGTGGGGGATGTTATCGATGGAGAACTCCAGGTAGGCCCCCTCTGGAACGTTGACAAAGCCTATCCCTGTCCAGGTGGGAATACGATCCTGAGGGTGAGATCTCTGGACTACCGTCACACCCTGAACAGGCAGAGGGGAGCACAGACAGCCACCAGGATTAGTGGGGAACAACCACGACCCCAGAGGAAAAAAAGACTGTCCGGGGTTGGTCATTGGACAGTGGTGACTCACAGGTCCGAACTTGGCATCCTCGGCCTCGTAAGTGTAATGGTCCAGAGCGATGAAGTAGAAGCCTGACTCCACCTGGTCACAGCGCCGGCCCAGCATGTGTTCTCTACACACACACTGACCGGTCTCCTGAGAACAACTGTGTCACAGAGGCAACAGGGAGGGAATGGCACAGACAGAGTTCAAAAGGCCTCCCAGTTGAACATGGTGACACATTCAAGGTAACAGATTGTTTTAGACTTGTGTCGCGGTATCAATTGAAGAAGCAATTTCGGACACTGTATGTTTGTAAAGGTATTTGCGGAGCATTTATATTAATTAATTAGCCAGGTGAACTTTGAACCTACTCATTATTGACAGCTCCACCCAGGTCACAGTCACATGGCCTGCAGCCATCCATGTCATTGCTCAGACCCCAGTGCTGAGGCTGTGGAACACACGAAACAAAGCAATCCCATTTATTCACTAGTCACATTAACACATGCTCAGAAATGGACTAGGGGCAACGTTGTGTCCAACTTGTGTGTCTAACACGTTTACGTTGTAAAAAAAACAGCCCTTTTAGTGACGCTGAAAGACCTCCCACTGTGTTTCACTGTAACAGATGTCACCAGGCTGAGGAAGGATGTACCAGTCTCATTCCCACACACACGTTTCATCCCGGCCTTAGGATTTACAGCATTGGTGACAAGGCCACCAGACCACTTCACAAAACGTTAAAGATGTGTAACTCATTGGCTAGTGAAGTATTTGGTTTAACTGGTAAAAGAATAGTTAGTAAATGATAAAAGCGGAGTTTCGTACCATGCACTGGTCACAGTTCCTCCCGGTCACCAGACGTTTGCAGAAACAGTTTCCTGAGTCGGTGTCACATGGGCTCCCTCCCAGAAGTGTCCCGAGCGCATTACAGGTGCAGGCTGGGGAAAAACAACACAGAATAGATATTCAAAGAAAATGTTTGTGTGTGTGTGTGTGTGTGTGTGTGTGTGTGTGTGTGTGTGTGTGTGTGTGTGCACGTGTGCATGTCCTCACCAAGGCAGCCCAGAGGGTGGTCAGTCAGGCCGTAGTAAGCCTGTTTGCACTGGTCACAGCGTTCCCCCTCCACGTTGGGCTTGCAACGACACTGGCCAGCAATGAGTCCAGAAGACACGTCCGTCATCCTGTCACAGACACCCCCATTCAGAGAGCCCACTGGATCACAGTTACACTCTGCAGAGAGAACGGGTCATGGGGAACAGAGTTGGGGGGTACCGAGTTAGGGATTATGACGTCAAATGTACTGGGAGTGAAACTCATGGACTGGAAATCTCAGCCTCCCATGATGTTTTTCCACTTGTAAAATCTAACTTTACAAGCCAAATGAAATAGTCACAGTCAAAATGTAACAAAAAGTTAGTTATTGTTCTGACGAGGAAGGAACACTGTAGGGCACACACTGTAAGCTCTCAAGGATATTAAAAATCTCTTCAAAATGTTTCTACATCTGTTTCAAGAATGTAGGTGCTTAACTGAAGCTGCGCGCACGCGCACACAACAAGATTGCAAAGTAGGACGAAGTTCTCCCTAGACGTTAATCTGAGGTCACTGCATACCGGAGGCCTGGGGTTTATGTCTACATAGAGCCCTGACAGTCATGAGGGGATGTGACTCATGAGGAGGGTCTGGTCGGGGGGGCGGTCTGGTCGGGGGGGGCGGTCTGGTCGGGGGGGGCGGTCTGTGTTAGGGTGGTCTGTGTTGGGGCGGTGGTCTGTGTTGGGGCAAGAAGCTTTGGCTGATACAGCTTCAAAGACCAGGTGTTCACAGATCAAAGAGGCAGCATCAAAGAGCCAGATGGGAGGTGGGTCAACTTAAACAGATACATATCCAAACACTCAACAATAGTCACAAAAGAGACCCTAGAAAGGCCTTCAAAGTGAGGACAGCGGGGACACGGAGGGAGGACAGCGGGGACACGGAGGGAGGACAGCGGGGACACGGAGGGAGGACAGCGGGGACACGGAGGGAGGACAGCGGGGACACGGAGGGAGGACAGCGGGGAGTGGTAGAGGAGGGGTTGGGGTTTAAGGTTCAACCTACGTTCACAGATGCTGGGGTCACGGATGTCCCTCTCGGGGTGCTGGTAGTAGAAGGGTCTGCACTGTTCACAGTTGTGTCCCATAGTGTTGTGTTGACACTCGTCACAAACACCGCCACTCACCTTGCCCGTAGACAAGTACACCGCCATGTCAAAATGACACACGTCTGAATGCTGGTTACAGTTACACTCTGGAAAGAGGAAGACAAACAGAAAGTGACAGAAAGTAGGAGGCAGACAGCAGGCATGCTGACTCCATCTTGTCTCTAAACTTTGGGAAAACTATCCAATATCCTTTCTTACTTTTTTTTTTTACTGCTAAACTACATAGCCAATGGTGGCCTATGCTTTGTAGTCTAATTAAAGATGAATCATGAAAATGTAATTTAGGGACTAAACTCATTCTTTTCAAACTTTTCGTAAGACATTTCTTTGCAATGTTTAAAATGTATTAGAAAGTGAGCTTGTTGGTTCTGCATTGCCCCTTACTCAGAAAGAGCATTTCAATGGTCCTTATGTAAAATCCGTCCATCTACCAGAGGCAAAGTTTACACATAATCATGAACTTATTTTTTGTGTGTGGCCTGTATGGTTATATGAAGCTTGATCCTCCTCATTGATTGTAAAGAAACTAGAAATAATTAGTCTACTGTTAAGACGGCATACTGCTATTTCTCATATCAAATATGATAGGAGCGGCAAGTTGGCCTAGTGGTTAGGGCATCTGACTAGTGTCTGGAAGATCCCTTGCTCTAATCCCCCAACCTCCAACGTCAAAGCTATGTTGTTCTGCTCCTCAGCCTGACAGTAAACCCGAATTGCACCTCCAGTAAACCCGAATTGCACCTCCAGTAAACCCGAATTGCACTTGGGGGTATTGTAACAATACCCCCAAGTCGTTTCTGTAAGTAAGAAACGGGTTCTTTATAAACAAAAATAATGATAAAATTAAATGACATATTGTTACCTGAGACAAAAAACCCTACTTTAAATGGCCGGCCTATCTTCTTAAGACATACAGGCTAGTTAATCTTTGGAAAAGTTTTTTCAGATTTTCAGAATTATGAGGCAGAAAGGTGGGCTACATTATCAGGTCAATCAAATCTGAGCAGCGTACAAGAAATGATGGGAGGATGTAAGCCACAGATAAGAACTGTTAGAGTAGACAACACATAACTATCGTATTCTGACAGGAATATGTAGAGCATAAATAAAAGCACAGGACAGCATCCAAAAACACAAAATTGTCTGAATCTTTAGTGCAAGAGATACTTGCAGTTGAATGGTTCAAAACGGACTGGGTCAGAACAGCACCCTTTCATCACAAGCAATCAATTGAAAAAGGGAAACAAACCATTCAACAACCCTTTGGAACCATTATCAAATTTGATTGATTTTATTAAAAGCCCTGTAGTGTTAATTGGCTTACTTTTACAGGCGTTGGTGTTGCGTCCCTCAGCTGGTCTCCAGGGCAGGTCATGGTAGAAGTCCTGACACTTCTCACAGTTCAGACCCTTGGTGTTGTGGTTACACATGCAGTGGCCATGGACCTGAGGAAAATCAAAATGAAACAGAGGTGAATGCCTAACTCAAACCTTTACCAAGCAAGCGAATACGCCATGACTTCATTCAGTCGCATTGCCTATGAACACAAATGATCAATGGATGTGTACCCTAAAATTTGTTTCCTCCTCAAGGTGAGTAACACAGTTCAGGGACATTTTACATTTGATACATATTCGTCATTTGGCAGGCAGAAGCTCTTATCCAATGTGACTCACATTAGAGTGGATATATTTTCAAAAGGAGCCCCTGAGGAAATTGACATACAACCTGGGCAATGTAAATGCCATGCTCTACCAACCGTGCTATATGGGACCCATCACCTACCGTTCAGAGACTGTGGTCTCACGGAACAGTGCTATTTGACTGTTTCCTTTGGCATCACAATAAATTACATCTGAGACTTTGGTGTAAAAGCAAGTATAAACAAAAGGAGCAGCCGCTCTAAAGATACTTATTTCCCTCCAGCTCTGTCTGTGATCCTCAATCCAGATGGTAGCGGGATATGTTTACAGTGTCCACTCACTCTCATCTGGTTTGTATTAAACTAAAGAGACAAATGCTGACAGACATTGGTTAAGACTAACATCATGACTGCCACAAGGAGTTATTCTCTCGTGTTCTCTTTAAGACACTAATGTGAGGATTAAGCAAAGTTTGCTGAATATTCTATACCCATTCCAGATACATAGGCTATATAATGAATGTGAACAAAGGGCAGAGTAACCTAGTTAAAGACAGTCTGTAAACAGACCATAGCAGAGACTAAACATGACCTGACCTCTTCCCCTCTTTTCCGGGGGGGAGGGGGGGGGTTTAGATCAGCTGAATTGCAATCATACAGTCTTACAAACATCGTACAGCGTTTCTGGCATAAATTCCTCCCCCCAAACACACTTTTTTCCTTCTTTTTCTTTTCCCCATAAAAAACTCCACCTGTATTAACCTCCTGTTCTTATCTCCTTGATTTTCCCTCCCTCCCTCCTCCCACCCACTCCCTCCCTCCCTCCCTCCCTCACACCAGTCCCATCCCATCCCAATTAACTAGAAAACCAGATGAGTTTCCCAGCCATCCACTGCTCAGTGATGCGATGTCAGTGGTCAACCCACCTATCTGCATTCCTGTCCTCTTCACTAGCGTACCCACACAGGCCAACACGCACACAGACAGTCTCCGGAACACACTCGCACGATCTAAGCGACACAAACCTTTGTTCTCAAACGGTAAAAAAACAAACAAACACACGCACGCACAAACGTCAGGACATAGGGAGACCAGATGTACAACGGAGAAAGAAAACAGCCAACCAACAACAATTCCTTGGCGCAATGGGAAGCCACGTCAGAGTGGGCGACGGCGGGTGTGAGGGCCTACGTTGCTGGTGGAATTTAAGGCAACCAGCAAGATCTCTCACCTTGCCCTCAACTCCATCCCCAGCCCCGTCCACAGGGGCGCACTCCGAGGCGTGTCCATAGCAGAAGCAGTTCCCCCGGACGACCATGTCGTAGATGGCGTAGTAGTACTTCTCCTTGATCTCCATGCGGGAGTCTAATAGATTGTCCCCTAGGGTGTGCAGCTTGGTGAACTTTACCCGTAGGTTGGTGATCTTCAACATGTCTAAGGAATTCAGAGACATGTGTTAGCCATTAACATGTAGCTTATTAGCCCCGAGGTCACTGAGTGTGGACATTTGTTTTTGCGGTTTTAGTTCGCTAATAGGCAACACATAGCCGGTATTTTCCCAAACATGGGAAGGATAATAACAATGGCTAACTTGACTAAAAATCCACAACAGGTTATGGTGTATTTAAGCAATACGTGCCATTATAAACAGGTGACCAACATAAACGGAACAGAAACTAAGTGTTGTTTTTGTGTATATTGTCTGATAGTCAGATACACATCATGACTGGAACGTACTTTGGATTCTGGGGCTGTAGGGATCTTCAATTCGGAAAGCTGGATCCAAAACTCTGAAGATAACCTACAGACAGATGGTACGTAGTCAGTGGGTTACACTGATTTTTTGTTGCTGTTTTTTCTCTCAACACATCACCATATCATGACATGCAGTTTATGCAATTAGTTAGTGAAAAGGAATTGCTTCCAAAAAAAAATTATATAGAAATATATGCTTCACGCACGCGCACACGCACTTCATTTTCACTAATCACAAACTTCAGGACATTTGAAGCAATGATATTTGAAGCAATTCATTCATATATATATATAGATATTCTCTCCACACACCTCTCCCTCAGTCGATGGTTCGATGTCAGAGTAATGTGAATCACAGATGACGTCATCCACCTTCTGCATGGGCCCTGGAGACACGGTGGGGAAGGCCGATTCACAGTCGTAAGCGAAGTAGCGGTACACCAGCCAGGTATTCCCAAAGTCAGCTGAGCGTTCGATCACCATGGCAGCCGGACGGAAAGTCTGTTGGAGAGGAGAAACCACACTTAAGGCCCTCAGGCTCTGCATACACACCCGGATGACAGCCAGCCACTTGACCAGGAGTACATCCGGACAACAGCTAACTTATTCTAAACTTACAACAACCACTCTAATCAAAGATGACCTTAGTAACAGTAGATTTATACAGGTTGGAACTGAACAACTCAAATTAGATACCACCATAACATCGAAGGCCGTGTCCTAGTATTTTAACTGTGTTAACGTTTTCATGGATATAAGGAAACTATACTGGGATCAGACGCTACATTCAATTGGGGTATGTCAGTCCCAGTAAGGTGAACATGACCTCACATTTGTAATTCAGCTTAATTCATCACATATGGTTGACGATGACACAGTTGAGTCTAATATGAGTGGCTTTAGTCCTGTTACAACATAAATGAGAAAGTTGAGTGATACAGGCCAGATCTGTGTGGAGCACATTTCCTCCTAAGAGTGGGACGTTTGTTCCACATTCCTTATACTCACAGCTGGGGGGGATGTGTGTGTGAGAGAGAGAGAACGACAGACCTGCCAGGAGGCCAAGCCTTGTCATAATCTGCAGAATAGGCAGCCAGCCAACATCCCTTTACACTCTGCCCACGCCCCTCCCCCTCAGCGAGCCCTCTGACCCAGCCTCCCATTGGTTACCTTGAAGGTCATGATCAGGTGGGTGAAGTGAAACTCTGCCTCCAAATTAAGCTGGATGGTCACTTTCTCAACACCTGGGGGAAAAAAAAAACGAAGAAGTGGAAGGCGGGGTGCGTTTTTGAAAAAATAGGGGAGAGACAGGGGACAAGGAAGAGAAAGGGTCAAAAGGCAAGGGAACGAGTGGATTCCATGAAATGATCGTCAGATGGAGGAAACGGATGGAGTGGGGAAGGAGAGGGGATATCAATAACATGTGTACAGAGTTACACTGAAGCAATGCATAAGACCAGATGTAATGCTTAACTCTACAGGATGTCACAATGCATGCAATGCTTTATGCATAGACTATTCACTTCTTCCTCCACATGGTTGCTCGTGGTCTATAGTATAGAGCTGCCTGTCTGATTCCAGACAATGACCTTTGCTTTGAACTTAGGAAGTGATATTTACACACTACTGCTGGGAAGTGGCAAATAACCCACCGTTTCAAATGTGCCTGTTTTTAAATGTTTTTATGAAATTGGTTATGTTTATTATATGGCAATAATAGCAAGACCAAGCCACTGGTACAATATACAATGATGTACTACTACTACTACAACAGGATAACCTTTTCTAACAGCTCATCAGACTTTATACAAATACTACTTTAACAGCAATGGGCAACTAAGCCTTAGTGCATTTTCGCCTCATCAAATCTTGTCCAACGTGACTGCTGAGTTGCAGTTTTACTGTATGTTCAGGGGAATCCTTCTTTGTGCTTTTGTGCTAGACAGTTGTGCTTGGTCCAAGTGTTGGAGCGGAAAAAGTACAGTAATGTCCAGATTATGAAGGAAAATTCCCTATTTACTCAAGCCCATCTGTCGAGTTGGCCGGTTCACTAGTGAGTATTAACCTCTTTACTGCCCTTCCGGAGATATATTCCCAGAGCTTTTCCTTAAGAAAACCTCCCAATAACCACAAACTGCTATCATATTACTTTCTGGATCCAATATCCTAGCTGCACTTTCGGAAGAGTTAACCCTTTCATGGCAAGTGGCTGGATAGTACCAGGGAAGGAACTTAGCGAATTCATTAACAAATCTTGTATATTTTTGCAGTGTTGGGCCTCCAAATAATTAGCAATGCTTGTAAACTCTAACTCAATATGTTCACAAATTACATGGTAAGACCTGCCTCATTAACATCAAACCGATGGTCCACACAGGGTGTAACCCAGCCTAATCTAACAGCCACCTAGGTAATTATTCCCTATGGGTTAATCCGGTCATTCCAAAGTTTAGACAGGTCATCATCTAAGCTGGCCATTACTGGCTTTTCTTTCATGTCTTCTCCCAGGTCGATTAAAGGGGTTGGCTACAAAACTGGACGGTGAAAACCCATTGAAAAGGAGAGGGAGATTCACCTTTAAACGAACTCCCCTGGCACTTTCAGCCCCCCCCCCCCCCCCCCCCCCCCCCCCCCCC
>JACXGI010000743.1:70227-106297 GCA_016801175.1 Esox masquinongy | reverse complement strand
GGATGCAAGTGTCAGTGGGACCCTTTGGACAGCGAGTGGATTTCTCCCGGTCAAAGACCAGATCAGGGAAGTCTTTGAAGAACCCGTTCATATACGAATCGTTTCAAATGGGGCTTTTTTTTGTAAAATAATTCATAGACGCTGAATGGAGCAACTAAGGGGAAAAAAGGCCTTTAAAATCAGTAGATACTGAGGCTGCTGCCGATGAAGGCTTCATTTGGCCCACAGATGCTCAGAAGACAGCCTGTTTGTAGATGTGTATTTGTGAATGCGTACACATGCTCAAAGGTTCAAACTCGGCACTGTGTGGGTTTCCTTCCGGCGTACTTGCACCACTTCACTTGAGAAGAAACAGCTTCATAAGAATCTAAACCTCCTGTAGATTCAGATCATGCAGCACTGTGCCCAAAGACCCACACGGTTATTTGAATTACAGCAGACATGGTTGTCTTTAACTGACAATCTGGATTCCTTCTGCGTCAGCGATGACGCGCCTTTAATTCACTGTATTAGATTTCACATCGGCTGTATTACATTTCCTATTAGAGCTAAAACATCTGAAGGATCAAGAAAAAAAACATTTACATAGATGCTCAAAATATTGCAGATTACTAAAGAAAAAGATCCGTCCAGTTGAGGTGGTGAAGGACGGTAAGTATGATCCCTAAAGCTGAGAAAACGGAGATGACGTAGTCAACAGTCTAAGCTACTGCATCCCGGGAAGGCGCTATCAAATACTTCTGTTCCTAGAAAACCGGACAGACGGTAACTATACAGGGAAAAAGAGGGCGACTGCACCTACTACAATGACTTTGGTGAGTAAAAACTCAAGCTGTCTGCATTTAAAAGCAAACTGCAGTCTATTTTGTATAAGGGAGATCAAACGTATTTGATAGGTGTCCAGGAGCTGAGGAATACACAGACAGACCACATAGTGTGTTGGTAAACTCACACAGCTCTAGTCATGAAATGTGTGTACCGGATCAGCACAAAGATTCCCCTTCCAGGCAAGATGTCGGCACAGCCCTTTTCAACTCATTGAAGACATGACGTTTGTTGGTTTGAGCCATTAAAAATAGCTCTAAGTTTTGTGTGGCTAAGGCAGGAAGTGGCCAGGACACCTCAGAGGGTCATCCGATTCCCAAATCAATCCCTCGCAAATCCCAAACATCTCTCTCACCCCTAAACTCACATTAAAAAGGCATGAGTTTAACAAAACAGATATGAAAATAAGTCCTTGTAATGGAAAATAAAGTCCTAAGGATATTTTGAATATATCTAATTAAAATATTCTAACAATACAAAGGAGTTACTGTAAACGTTCATCTGAGGGCCAAATTATCCATCCCACAAGGCAACAGTAAAGGGGAACTTAGGCCATTTTACATGTCTACTTTTTACTTGTTCGGTTTTAATGTTCTTGTAGGTGATCAGACAAACCAATGTTTATTTTTGTTTCTTGTGCTGCAATGGATTAGTACAATTTATTATGAATGAATCCAAAACACTCCAAACAAACTGCTATTACATCAGAATCTTATTCTGCATAATGTTTTCGAACTAAACAACGAGATGCAAATATGGATTTGTGGAACATGGATTTTCTATTCCAAAACTCAGCGCAGAGACTTAATTTTAACTCAAAGCATAATTTTAACTCTGATTTATATGCTTTTGTTAGGAGCTTTTAAAATATGCTTATAACCAGGGTTTTCACATTGCATTGACGTCAATGGAAAATTATAAATTTATGTTCTCAGTAAATATTTTAAAAAGTTAGCAGAGAGTGAAAATAAGTAACTTCCCCTTCAGCTTTTAACTTATTTTTTACTACAATAAACACTGAAGATTTACTTACTGTGGAAATGAAACGTTAGAGCTTTTTTACTGTAATAATTGGTTAATTTTGAATTAACTATATACACTACCGTTTCTCTCTGCAGTGCTGCTTTGTTTAGCTGTACTGTAGAGTACTTCGGAATTAACCCTTAGGGCAGACAAGACAATGAACGAAGGCCTAGCACTACTTTACTCTTAACACTAATTCTTTTGTGGTATTTGTCAAAACTATCTTGACCATTCACTAGAACAAAGACTCCTAAGATTAGATTAGCAGATCCAGAATATCTTATGTATTGCTTATCTCTCTCTCCACTGCAGGCATGACTGAAACTGCAAATGCCAGGAGGTACAAGAAATCAGAGCGGGGTTATCATGAACATCAGTACTTAGACGCACTGGTGCCTCTGAAATAATAACCAAGCCTTTAGACAACAGCACTAGCCTGACATTCGCTGTTGTCAACGTATCATTACAATAAGAAGGTGATTAAATGCCTATAGTTAATGCTTTCAGTAAGGCCAAGTCCGAATAGGCTATTTATTTTGCCAGACGCATTTACCTGTAAATGACTGACAATACAAAACGGCTCCGGCCGGTGAAGACCGCACGTGGAGTTGACGGAGAGTTGGTGGGCTCTACCGATGAGAAGGTCTCCCGTGGCGGGATAGCAGCTTCCTTCCGTGCAAACATCACTAAACTCAGGCACCTGGGCAAGGATGCACGCCCCAGCAGCTACGCAAAGAGGAAGCACATTAAACAATGGGATTCATTTAAGACAGATTGTTTTATTGTAAAGGTCAATGAAATAAACGAAGTAGGCTATTATTAAAAAATAACAATCGAAAAGTGCTTAAAATGTTTGAGTCGCTTTTTTAAAATCAAGATAGGCCAAAGATAAAATAATAATCTTGAACCAACAAATATGAAAAACATCACCAAGCGGACCCATTTCCATGTGTCTTTTGTTCATATTAATTTAATATGCTCCACGTTAATTGTCTCGTGCTGGGTTTATGACCAGAACAAACTTGTCACACGAAACCAAAAAAAGGCAATTGAGATTGTATGAATGAAACTGGTTAACGCTACTTGTGCATCTACATTATTTTCTCTATTACAAGTTTATCATGCACTTTTCGATTACTCAATGTTGGACATGCGTTATACAAAATACATATATGAAGAAAAATATAATAATTAAATAAACTTACAAAGTAGGGCGGCAACGTAAAATGTCAACATTTTCTGTTACAATGTCCACCTTTAATCAGCTGTTGAGGGTCCTCCGACAGGAACTGCAAGGTTTTGTTCCTCACGCCTTCTCTTGTCAGGCTACCAAACTGCTTCACTCACCACAAGACTGCAGAGTTTTTCTGTCCCCCTCCTCAAGCATGCGCAGTGTACTCGCCCTCCCCCAAAAGTCGCTATTCAGTAACTCCAGTAGACTAGCCAAGGTGGTCTATAACTACCAGCCCCAAATGTTACAAATTAAAATACATTATTACCAGAAATGCTCCATATTAATTATAGCAGGAGTATGACGTTGCCTCGCTGCTCACACTGAGAAAGTGTAAACACACCTGATGGGATTTTAAGATCCCCTAAGACACCAACCCCCACCTAGACCTACTCATCTAGAACAAAGGACATTCCTGTACCAAGGCAGGAAGCCTCCCTACACATCCATGTAGGTGCAGGTAGGGACAGCTGAGAATGAACCTATATTATTATTTACTGGAAATTAGGTAAAGAAAGACTTTATCCTCCTTAGTTCTCTCCACCAAGCGGAACTCGAAGGGCACACATATCTACTTATATCGCCCTGTTATTGGAGGCATTGAATCTCTAATTGGGGCTTTTTCCTAGCACATTTCCTGCACAGTTCTTGGTAATGACAGATTAGCACGAAAGACTGAACTATCCGCTGCAGTAAAATAACATACTGCCATAGTTCTGTGACATTGTGTGCGCGCGCGTCAGTAAAAGCCCCAAACAAAGCTAAAGTAGAAACAGGGTGGAGGTTGTATTTCGGTTATTTGGGAGACAGACTGGGACTATGGGGACAGACTGGGACTATGGGGAAAGTTTCAATTTGCTTTTTGTGCCTGAGGCATTAGGCCATGTAGGTGGTCACTCGCTCACTCACTTTGAGGCAGCCGGGTTTGTAAGCTAGTGGTCAAGTGCATTGAGTCAGTAAACTAAGGGTCATGTTCTAATCCTCAAGACAACAAGTTAAGCAACCCTTTACTTTTTGTCCCTGAGAAAGACAACTGAACCTAGTTGCTCCCAGATAGTTGCTGTGAAGTGTTTTTAGCATACCAGGAAATTTGTTTTTAATTCTGAATAAAAACCTTATAATCTATGCTAAGAAATTCCAGCAACAGGCGGAAAATACCACAACCTATCCATTCAAGATAAAACCAACCAAAAACCTTAATGTTTCGATCTTTTTTTTAAATTAGCATCAGTGGTTATATTTCCTCTGATCTCCAATCCAGCTGACCAGTGGAGACCAGCAATCAAACTATAAATGCCTCAGTCCAAAAATCTGACCAGGGGGCAGGGAGGGAATTTATCCGCCCGTCTGTGACACATTCTCAGGAGTCAGTCGGTTAACCCCACCCTGGGGATATAGAATGAAACTCACCAGAGTCACTAATGTGAGACAACAATGGCCCAAGCAATTGTTCACAATCCTTCTACATATACATTTGTATGTGTATATATACAGCTCTGGAAAAAATTAAGAGACCACTGCACCTGTTTCATTCCTTTCCAAAAAAGTTGAAAAGGAAAGTTTTGAGTGAGGAACAGAAGCGTTTAATTTGCAGTGGTCTCTTAATTTTAACCCTTCTGTTCCTCACTCAAAACCTTCCTTTTCAACTTTTTTGGAAAGGAAAGAAAAAGGTGCAGTGGTCTCTTAATTTTTTCCGGAGCTGTATATATGTATATTATTCAGATGCTGTTAGATACCTGGCTATGTTTAATATCTAAAATAATTATTTAACTAAATATGACTTTTTAAAGAAGTACACTATAACGCAATGCTGCATTGTAAATTCTGTAGCCTGACTGTAGATCTGTTCATTGTTAATCAGCCAGCTCCTCTCTGTCACATTATTAGTCTGACAGAAGAGTTGGCTAAAGCGAACACAGACCTGGGTCCTGACTATACAGGCTGTATCTGAATTTTGTCTGAAGTTAAACAAACATGGCATTTAACCATTAACAGCTGGGTGGAAAATACATTAGTTGTAAAATGTGTGCTGTCCTCATAACAAGAATGAGCAGTGAGCTGGAAAGAGAAGCAGCGAGGGTAGAGCAGAGAAAGAGAAAAAATAAAGTACAAGATACAGAGTCTGAATGTGTTTGAGGTAGGTTCAATGCAATAAATATCTACCTTCTCAAGTCAATAGCAAATGGACATGCTCCTCTGTAGAAAAGACAGAAGGGCATTAACATTCCGGGGACAGAAGGTGGCAAAATGGACGCATTCCAAACCCAGCAGGGACCCATTCCAAACCTGATAGTGTTTTTAATCTCATCACATCTCCAACTGGGATCAGGGCACCATTGTTTCAGGTCAATAACCACTTCAATTAAATTAAAGGAGATTAATTCAGACAACATCACAAAACAATCAGACCATAGAGAGATCTACTTTCACTAGAGACCAGGTTTGCACATTGGTGACAACTGGAATTTGAGAGGCAGAATATCTTGACACCTGAATATCTTTCCCCACTTTTCTTCACATAAAAGATAATGTAAGCAAGATATTATGTCAGGTTGAAATATGCTATATAACATACCCGACAGGGAAGAATGAGAATACAAGGGTCTTTTTGCTCAACTGTCAGTTTTATGATAAAATACACCACCATGGGGAGGGTTAAGTGAACTGCACAGTACAGTGCAAAGTACAGTTGTAGAATGAACAAAAAAGTATGAAAATGTATGCACTCAATAAGTTGCTCTGCATAAGACAAAAGTATCTGCTAAATTACTAAAATTAAAAAAAAAGGAAAAGAAGAGAGAGAGGACAGGAACTCTTTGTCTAGCTGCAATAGAGAGTATTTGGTACATTCCTTTTAAACAATAGAACTCACAATTTGAGAGAACCCATCTCCGACCAGTACCAGTTTCAGACAGCCCATATTGAGTTGGTCTTCAATAAGATGATCATAGTTGATTAACATAAACATATTCATACCATTTATCACAAGCTAGGTAAGAGAATGAGTAAAGCAATTTGGTTATTTGACTACTATTGGTGAGGATTTGGAGTAAATGACTATGAGAATTTTCTTTATGCATGAATGTTATTTCAACACCTTGATTTTCCAAGCCCAATCATTACACAGGCATTCATTAACATTGTCAGTTTAGCTCAAGTCACTTTTGATGACATGCTTATGAATTTGTAAAGTCTGTATTAAAATAAGTGCTCAAAGTCTGTGCGTGAAATATCTTCTTGAAACTAGAATGCCACATTTTCTCATCAACCTGGTATTTTAGTCTTTACAGTTATAATACCCAGCCACACGGGCGGTAATATTTGCTTTGATTTCTTCCACTTCATTCAACAAAATGGCTACCTCTCTGGCCTTGTCTTCTTGTGTTTTGATGGAGTCTTTGATAATTTTCTCCAATTCTGAAATGACAGAGAAAATTAAGACTTCGATTAGGAGACTATTTGAAATGGGTGTGTTAGTGTAGAACAAAAGCATGCAAAGCCATTTGCTCTCCAGGATAGGTGTTGGATACCTAAATCAGCATACAAGAAAGCAGACACCACCAATGCACAGCCATGTGAAAAAGTAAGTACACCTCCCTTTTAAAAACATATTTGGACATATAAGCCAGGGGCTTCCAGCTGGCACAACTCCTAGGTTGGGAACCGTCGTCCCAGAACACACACAACGCAGTAGAGCTGTCTCTGGTGAGGGCAGAACAAGGCAGATCTTGCTTTGTTAAAACTTGAATTGAGAAAACAGTGTAACTACAGCAGCTAACAGCTTATTGTTTGTCATTTAGTCTTGTGGGTAAGCTGGTTAGCTTCCAGTATTATGAAGAGGCTTGCTCCAGTTCGACCTGATGTAGTTGTAGGATCAGAAATGCCACTCCATTTGGAGCCACACCTCTCACTATTTTGTGTGGTAATTCCCAAAAGGCCAACTTGTAATGGTTGTCTGCCAGACTTATACGTATACGCTGTGCGCAAAAGCCTGGGGACAAGTGACATATTCAGGAACATATAATAACCAGGTGTGCGTCATCTCTGTAAAACAGTGATTTAATCACCCAAGTGAGTGCTGTGCATCCGAACCTCAAAGGCACGATGCGCAGAACAACATCCCTAGGTTGTTTGCTGAAAATAAAGGTATTGGCCAACATTCCTTTAGGATGCCATTCAAAAGATTAATGGCGTGCTAAACTTGGCAGGTTTTAGGCTCAGTATAAAAAAGGTAATACAATACATTCAGCCTGAGGGACCATCAAGTTGTAAAATAGTAAAACCTTCTTTTAAGATTTTAAGGGACTTACCATCAACTTGTTGTAATTTATCATCAAGATCATTTTGTAATTTCTTTGCCTCCATAGTAATGTTCTTCAGGCGTTCATTGGCAAAATCAATATTGTCCTGGGTGGTGTTCCTCTCTTTCAGCATATTAAATAGCCTTGTAACCTCTTCAAGATCCTGGTAAATAACAAGCCAGAGAAAACCAAACACCTCTGCATATTTAGTATTAGAATTAATCACAGTATCTATTCAGCACAGAATGTGGTAAGGGCCACCAGTGACCGGATGGTGCATTGTAAGTAGGTTAGTAAGACACGCACACAGACAACCAACCTTCTCTGCATCAGCAGCACTAGCCAGGGCTGTGTTTGCATCAGCTTGGGCCTGCTTGGCTTGCTCCCGGTTCATCTCTGTCTTGTTCTTCAGAGCATTCATCTCTTTCAGCATCTCTGTGGGTCTAGTGGATTTCAAGTTGGTCTCGCTGTTGTTTATTTTCTTCTCAGTCTTGGGGAGAAAATAGGTAATTATGAGAATGAATGTGCAGTCCTCACCTTGGAGAGATGAGGATGCATTGTCTGATGTAAATACTAATACAAACAGTCTGAACAAATAAAGCAGCAATGGCTAGAGGGACGGGGAGAATTACTTTACTATTTGCACACTATTACAACACTGTACATAGGTAATAATACCCACATTGGAATGCCTTCACCTATTTTTATGTGTCACTTGCGTTGGCGGTGTAAAGACATTTTTCCACGCCAATTAAGTCCATTGAATTTAAATTAAATTGAGAGTTGGGGAAAGAAAATTACCTCTTCAATGATACTGAACACTGTGTCGTTGCTTTGCTTAATCTTCTCCAGGCCTTTCTCAACCTTCTTCTGGGTATTCGCAGCATCCTCCATTGTGTTCTTAATATCTGTGACATCGATACCCTTGGCTCTGTCCCTGATTCATTTACAACACGGTACAAATATGTTAATTTAGCTCCTAGCAGACAGGTTTCTGCAAAGCAACAGTAATGTATATTCACAATGTGCTTCTGGCTAACCTGATTTTCATGGCTTTGTCCCGCAATTCATGTGCCACCTTTGTTTGGTCCTCAAGGTTCTTCAGATCCACATCAAACTTAGTGAAGTTGGCTAGTGCACCCCGGATATTCTGGATCAGGGAGCGGATGTCGTCTGGAGACCCTGGCAGCTGGATATCCAGAACAGCCTTGGCGACCTTCTCTATGTCCTCTGGTGCCACCATATCACCTGTCAGCAGAGACATAAGACCCACAACTTAAGTCAGCAAAACAATGTTGTAAATGGGTTGTAGCATGGAAACCTGACTGTACGGTAGCCTCCACACTGACTTGTGAGAAAATTTTTGACCCTCTTGATCAGGTCCTTGGTGTAGTTCTTCTCCCTCTCAAACTTCTGCTTGCTGTCAGTGATGTTTTTCATTAACTCCTCAGCCAGCTCCTGGGTGTCCTTAGTAATCAGTTGAGTCGTATTTATCTAAAGAGGATAAATTGATACTTGCGTCATATACTGTTGTGTCTAAAAATTATACTTAAAAATATTCAAGCAAAAAAAGATGAGTAGTATTGGGGAACATGCCTTGATCTTGGACTCCTGTAGTTTGTTGATGAGGATAAAAATGTCGTTTGTTCCTTGCTCAGCTATTTCTGTGGCATTTTGGCTGATAGGGACGCTACCGTCACACATAGGACCCCCACAAGCTCGCTCTCCAAATCTGTCTCGACACAGCGCACCCCCGCACTCCGACTTGGAGCAGTCATCATCACCTGGCGCACCACAAATCTAGGAGCCAAACATTCATCATCTGAGTGATTTGGTACACTTAAGTGGTAAGCCATTACTTCTTGTTTCACAGGGGTATAAATATGAGGCGACACACTGGCCAAATTCTCAGTCATCCATCACTATGGGATTGACCCGAGAATACAGTAAAGATGTGTGAAGAAAGGTTGTTGAGCTGGACAAATCAAGAAAGGGCTATAAGAAAACAACGGTTGAAAATGCCCATTTCCACTATCAGGGCAATCATTAAGAAGTTTAAAGCACACTGGAGACGTACAATTGGCCTGGAAGAGGACATGTGTCTATTTTGACCCTTGCACAGTGAGGAGGATGGTTCGAGTGGCCACAGAAACTCCAAGGATCACAGCTAGAGAATTGTAGATGTTACTTGGATCTTGGGGTCAGAAAGTCTCCAAAACTAACTTACGTTAACTTACGTTACGTCGGTTGCCATAAAAAAGCCTTTGCTGTCAATAAACAACAAACTCAAGCACCCAGTTTTCCAAATGTTACTGGACCTTAAATGGGACCAGGTTATATGGTCAGGTGAGACCAAAATAGAACCTCTTATAAACAAAAAGAAAGATAGGCCTGGAACGTGGTTGGATTTTCCCAAAGAACAATGATCCAAAGCACACCTCAAAATCAACACAAAAATGGATAACTGACCACAGTATCAAAGTTTTGCCATGGTCATCTCAGTCCCCTGACCTAAACCCCATAGAAACCTGTGGGATGACTCGAAGAGGAGCCCACAAGCATGGACCTTGGAATCTAAAGGGTCTGGAGAGATTCTGTGTGGAGGAATGGTCTCAGATCCCTTGCCATGTGTTCTCCAACCTCATTACGCATTATAGGAGAAGAATTAAAACAGTGATGTTGGCAAAAGGAAGGTTGCACAAAATATAAAATGAAGGTGTGCCAGTAATTGTGGCACACATATATTTGAGAAAAATATTTGTTTTATGATAAGGATGTATTTTTTATTTCTATTGTTTTCCTTTAATAAGAGGTTCGATTTTTGGTGATATTTTGAATGAAAGATCAAGAAGATAAACAATAAAGATAATAAAGGCAGCACAGACGAAACTGCTGAGACGCCAAGCCGACTGTAAATCCTGGTCGGCAGGTCTCGTGTACCAATGACTAGCCGTGACTGTTCCCGCGAAACGAGGTGTATCAGCCTTCCACTGACTCAGAGCGGAATGCGGCAATCATCATTCATTTCCAAAAGACAGTATTGAAATGGTCAGTTTGAGGGTAGGGCAGAGTCGTAGTGCCATCAATGGGATACTCACTTTGTCATTGAGGTTAACCACACTTAGGGCCTTGACCTTGTTCTCCAGCTGTTCCATCGCCTCCGAGCTGTTACAATTGGCCAGATGTTTTTTTATCTCCTGCCGTGTGTCCATGGAGTCTTCCAGGGCCCTCTCAGCCTCCCTTACCCGCTTCTGATCAATCAGGAAGTCTGCATGATGCTTCCTGATCTTTTCCAGGATCTCTGGATTAACATCAAAATAAAAGTTCACACAAGTCAGACACTCGCACTTTCAATTCAGCCAAACGGGCCTATTCTCACAGTAAAACAACTAATTATTTTGAAGACAGCAATATGTTTAATAAGCCATATTTACTCTGCAATTCTGTTGTATTTAATCCTGGATCCTTGCTGGCATTGTACTTTAAGTTATCTAACAGTTTCGTGAACTCATGGCGGATGTTGTTGATCTCAGTGTTCAGAACAGATGTCGGGTCCACGATGATTGTGTTGGGATCAATGGTGTCTTTGAGGTTCCTGTGAAGATATTGGGCAGTCACAGCACCAAGGTCACTGCCAACGTATGTGTAGTGGAAATCCCCTCATGGTTAAACTGCACAGTATGTTGAACACAAAAATGAATAAAGTGAGACTGTCGTTAACATACAAGAGTCTAACAAACAGGTTTTCCGCTGCCTTGAACCGAGATACTGAGTTTCCTGTCAGGTTGGCCAGGGAGTCCAGCCTGGATTGCATCTCCAGCATGCGCTGCAAACGACCACCGTCTTCAGGCTTCAGCTGATCGCCATGGCGAGAGACGAGGGTGCGCATCCTCTGGACGTCAAGATGGATGTCGTTGACCTTGTCCGCCACCAGGAGGGCACAGGTGTGGCACGGGACGCAGGCAGGGAAGGCTTGGTCATACCCGGGGGCGCACTTGTCACAGAAGACGCCCGTCACGCCGACGCGGCACAGGCACTCACCGGTGAACGGGTCGCAGGCGGGGCGGTCAGTGCCCTCCATGTTACAGTCGCAGGCTGGGGAGACGGCACGGGGAGGAGAGGGCGCGTTACTTTCAAGTGAAATCGGTTGACCGCGCTTCTGCCTCCTTTTTGTTGTCGAACATGAAACGCACACGAATCACTTCCAGCCACAACTTACGGACACACTGTAGGTCAGGGTTCCCAAAGTGATTCTCCCCGCACTCGTCACACTGCCGGCCTCCGAACTCCACATGGCACCGGCACTGACCGGTCACCTGAAGACTCAAATATCAAGACTTACCAGTATGTATGGGTAAACACATATTTCAGTATCCTCTCACGTGTGTGTGTGTGTGTGTGTGTGTGTGTGGACCGGATGTCTTGAGGGAGAAGAGGCCTTGCCTTGTCACAGTGGTTACTGAGGGAGTTAGCCGGGTCACACTTGCACGGCTGGCACCCGGACCCGCCCTGAAGGTTCCAGAAGCCATCCGCACACTCGTCACACAGAACGCCCACCGCCCCCAACCGACATGGGCACTGCCCGGTCAGCGAGTTGCAGAAACAACGGCTACCCAGAGGGCACTGGGTGACCTCCGTCCCCCGTCGGTCACACGAGCACTCTGAGGAACACACCGGTAAAAAAAAGACGGTAAAAACACGCGCAAACAGCTGACTGTCAAGGCCACGCTGCCGTGACACCGGATGATGAGTTTGTAGACAGCGCTCTGCTATACCTTTGCAGTCCTGGGACAGGGCGTCTCCATAGTAGCCTGGCTTACACTTCTGACAGTGGGCTCCATGGGTGTTGTGAAGGCAACGCAGACACTCTCCCGTAACACTGTCACACGCGTCAGCGTCAGCCAAGTCGATGTTGTCGTTACACGCACACCTCCTGCAGCTGTCACCCGGCCTCGTCAGCTGGCCGTAGAAACCAGCGGCGCAGGAATCACAGCGGGCACCTGAATTGAACACAAGCCGGGAACCAAAGGTCAATGGCATGCAGTCAAAGTAGCAGCTAGCTTGACCAAATGCTGAAAGGTCTCCAGGCGAACAGACGGACGAACTGGCCTGTGTGTCCGGTCAGGCAGTCACAGGTCAGGCTCCCAGACCCGGAATCCCGGTCGCAGGTCCTGGCGAAGAAGCGCCCACTGGACTGAGTGTCAGGACAGAGGCAGGGCTTACAGGGCTCCCTGGACGCAGGGTCACCAAAGTAACCATCCAAACACCTAGAGCCCACAAACAGATGACCTTGAATGATTAGTCTGCTGTCACTGTGTTCACTGTACACAGGCAGGGACACAAGACTGGAGAAAGACTGATGATGGTAGTCAGACTGATGATGGTAGTCAGAGGAGTTGGCAGTGGCACACACACACATTGAACCGGGCTATTTCTTTTAACACAAATAAACAGGCAGGACAGCATTTAGAAGAAAAAAAATCAGCTGGACTGTGTGGTTGTTCCACCTAACTAACTGCACTTCCAGTTTCTCTGGATAAGAGCATCTGCTAAATCAGAAAAAATCTATGTAAATGTTCTAATGCTCTAACGTCTGGCATAGTAAACTCAAAGACCAGTCCTCCCGCCCAAGAAGTATCCATAATACCCAATGTTACTGGTATTCATTTTAGCCCGTCTACAGCCATCTTGAATTCCTACATAACAACCACACAGATGTAGTCCCTGGCGATGGTCAGGAGAGCAAAGGTTAAAGGCTTGGCGCGTGGCTCTTCTCAGGATGGCACAGGCTTTGGTCAAGTGCTTTCTGCCTCTAGTACTACTTTGTCTCTAGTACTGCAGGAGTAGTAAGAAGATGAGGTGAAACCATCTAGCAGGCCGTATTAGCGTCATCTGTCTGCAGATGAACCCTGACCTCTCACAGTTGTCTCCGGTGGAGTGCTCCCGGCAGTCTCGGCACACTCCGGTGTGCTGGTCACACAGTTCAGCCAGGCCGTTGCACTCACAACGCCGACACAGGGGGAAGCCAAAGTACTCCGGCAGGCACTGGTCACAGCGCCGTCCACCCACCTCCCCACGACATGGGCACTGACCTCTGACCTGGTCACACAGCTCTGCGATGGCACCGCGAGGGTCGCATTCACAGGCTGAGGGAAGGGAGGAGGGGATGAGGGAGGGGGGGAGGATATGAGGGAGTAGAGGAGGGGGGAGGGGATGAAGGAGGGGAGGAGAGGATGAAGGAGGGAGTAGAGGAGGGGGAGGGGATGAAGGAGGGGAGGACAGGATGAAGGAGGGGGGAGGATATGAGGGAATGGGGGGGGTGAGGGAGTGGAGGAGGGGATGAGGGAGGGGGTTGACATAAGAGGAACAGACATAACGAAAAGGGTGTGGTCGCAATCACATCATATTCAAGAACTCAACATCTTTTCCACAACATTGTGGGTGTATATTCATACGTTTAGGTTCGCGGGCGTGTATATTATGGTACGCGGGTGTATATTCATACGTTTAGGTTCGCGGGCGTGTATATTATGGTACGTGGGTGTATATTCATACGTTTAGGTTCGTGGGTGTGTATATTATGGTATGTGGGTGTATATTAATGCAATGTAACAACAGAAGGGCTTGGTCGTGGTGTCATACGTGCACAGCCATCGGGTCCAAAGCCGTAGGTCAAGGGGGCGCAGGAGTCACAGCATCGGCCAATCACGTTGGCCTTGCAATCGCACCGCCCCCCGAGCTTGCTACAGGACGGACCGCGCGAACCCTGGAGGTTACACCTGCAGACTGGAAACACAGGTAACACACACACAAACACACACATTACACATAGACATTGTCCGTGAAGATCAGCCAAGTGAAGCTGAATGCTGACCACAGAACATGTACATGTAGCCTCAGCGTGATGACAGGCCTGGTTCGTTGCCGGGTGGACTGACCCATGGCTCCGTTGTGTATTCTGGCTGACAGGCTTCTGATGAGGCCTTCACACACGTCAGGCAGGATCCTCTGCTCAGAGGCCAACTCAACACAGCGGAATCTTTGGAACTGGTCCACCTCACTCTGCGAACAGAAGTCCTGCACAGACTCCATTGTAAGGATCAGGCCCATCTAAAAAAAAAAAAAAACAGAAAGGGCATGAATTTAACAGGGTCCCAGTTTGGCCATCACACCTCGGAAGACTTTATCATGCATAGGAGAGTTTTTACATTAGGTTGTTGATATACTCACTGAGTCGATGAGGATATGTGAGCTAGAATGAGAGTTAAAATTGGACTGCTTCCTGAAAGTGATGTCCACATAATATGTCGCTCCTGCATTGAGACAAACACGCGTATCCAAAATGGCAACCCTGGGGACAATAGGGAAAAAAAACAACCATGCTAACAGACAAAGAGGTTTGCAGGATTACATTTCCACTTAACCTTAGATATAACCTGCGTTCATATTGATGATATGAGATGAGAGCAGGACTGGTACCCTAGTAGTCAGGACGCTAGGTTGAATCCCCAAGCCAGCCATGTTAAACAATACGTTGTTCTGTCCCTGAGCAATGCAATTAACCCTGAGAGCTCTCCACTTGGGGGTGGTGGTGGGGTTAAGGTTTAAATGCATAAGCAAAACATGTAAGTTGGACCTTGTATTGTATGCCCTTTCTGTTACCTGGCAGCTCCAGGTAGGGTGATGGTCTTCTCCCCAGTGGGATCAGTGCGACAGTCTCCATCACCAGCCGATAAGGGAGTGATTCTCACAGAGGCCATCCAGTCATCTGGTGACTACAGAGACCAGAGAAATCACAGTGGCCAACGTTGAGAACTACATCAGCTCAGACCAGCCTCACACTACATACATTTTTTTGCGCATGAAAAAGAAACTTATACATATACACACACACAAACACACACTTCCATTTGTGTTTCAGATTGTTTTTCATGGCCATGGTTACCCTCACCTCTGGTTCATAACGGATGACTAGTTGGTAGTCGAGTGACTCTGGGAGGTTGTCCACAGTGAACCTAAGACCCACCCCATCCAGGACACGCACAAATCCTGGGCCGGTCCAAGTGATTGGCATGCCTGTTGTCCTCTCCCGGGGCACAGTTTGAAGAGCTGAGCCTGGGACCAGGGGAAGTGATCTCTGATATAACGGACAACAGTGTAAAAGTTACTAAATAGTAGTACTACAGTTGTTAACTACTGTGTAGGTACAGTATTGAGTTGTTGTTGTTGTTGTTGTCGCCTCTATTACCTGTCCCTGTCTTTTGCTCCTGCTTCTCCTGCTCAGAACAAAGCGTCCATTTTGATATTTGACGTCATAACCCTGCTGTCTGTAGTACTCCTCACACGCGGGCAGGTCTGAGGGATGAGGTTCGGGACGTTCTGTGGGATGAGGTTCGGGACGTCTTGTTGGTCTGAGCTGGGAGAGAAACATGCACACGAATGAACTTTAGGTCTTTGAAATGCTGACTAATAATATCTTCTACTGAAACTTTGAGCCTAAATCTCTCCATCCACAGCCATTGGCCACAATGAAAGGGCAAAGGTCATACTCAGGTCTCACAGTAGGGAAGCTTGGATACAGTGGGGCAGCGTTCTCTGCCTCGTACAGGTAGAAGTCCAGACCAGCCAGGAAGTAACCGGGGGCAGGATCGCTACATCTCCGGTTCACCATGTTGGGTCGGCACTGACATTGGCCGTCCGCTGAGGAGCAGCTGTGGACATCACAGACCGGCAGATCCATACAGTTAAGTGGGACAAGGGAACAAAACAAAACATTCCAACTCAATACACAGCTCCGGAAAAATGTAAGAGACCACTGCACCTTTTTCTTTCCTTTCCAAAAAAGTAGAAAAGGAAGGTTTTGAGTGAGGATCAGAATGGTTAAAGTTAAGAGACCACTGCAAATTGAACGCTTCTGTTCCTCACTCAAAACTTTCCTTTACAACTTTTTTGGAAAGGAAGGAAAAAGGTGCAGTGGTCTCTTAATTTTTTCCGGAGCTGTATATAAATATTGAGGAGAATGAAGATGGTTGATGAGTACTTCACAATGCTGACACCCAATTGTTTTAAAATATATCTTTTGGTTAAAATTTCTAGACTGCTAGTATGTTTGAGGATTCAAATAAATATGCTTAAAATCAAAGGCATGCTACAGCGATTTATACTTTTATAGTTGAGGACTGACCTAACAAGTAGTAATGCAGTAAAGGACAGACAATAAAGGGGAAAACTATTTGTTTTGAGCAAAATAGCATTTTGAGAGACCATTAAAAACATCAAGAAGATGGGAGTTTGTGATGTCTTTGGCCTTTGCCAAGCTTGAGGAACAACAGAGGACAACTCACGCTCTTACATGCCATAACTGGACCACCTATCAAAATGTGTTTAATTAGGTAAAAATGTGTGTGGAGTGCCCCTTTAAGAGGTCCTTATGTTCTGTACAATGTAGTGTTGCTGTACTACACACATGCTGCTGTAGGCTCCTCCATGGTCACAGTTACAAGGTGAACAGGGGTAAACAGTGTTTCCCAGGCCCCAGTAACCTGACTAGAAAGAGAGAAAGACAGAGACAGGGAGAAAAAGAAAGAGTTATGGAGAGAAAGAAAGAGATAAGGAGAGAAAGAAGGAGATAAGGAGAGAAAGAAAGCCAGGGAGGGAAGGAGAGGTAGAAAGCCAGGGAGGGAGAGAGAGCGAGAAAGGGCGTGTTAACAACAGGACATTAGCATAAGGAATGTCCTATACACACGGTAGAAGCTAAATCACAACTGATGTGAGAGAAAGAAGCACTGGTTGTCACGGAGACACATCGTCCTACCAGACACTGGTCACACAGCGGTCCTATGGCCAGGCTTTGACAGACACACTGGCCCGTCTGCTGGTCACACGGGTAGGGTGTCAGGACACTTCCTAGGAAGTTACACGTGCACCCTAAACACAGAGGGGCAGTCTAAGGGTAGAGCCACAGGCCGCGGAAGACGTAAGCACATTTTGGTGGGAACTCTTACTCTGGCAGCCCGTTGGGTCCTCCTGGCTGAGCCCGTAGAAGCCAAACTTACAGCGGTCACACCGCTCCCCCCCCACGTTCTCCTTGCACACACAGCGGCCCGACGCGGGGTCACACAGGCCATTCTCCAGGGATCCCGTTGGGTCACAGTCACAGGCTGGAGCAGAGGGATCCAACGAGATCCACCGCCACGACGAGATGGATAGAGGCGGAATTACATCATCAATGCGCAGCTTCGTATAGGGCGAGCTTATTGACACAAATCAACCGCAGTTGAGGAATTTCCTACAGCAAAAGTACAAAGATATAAACCTGCCAGAAGCTGACTTACGTATGCAACCCCGAGGGTCGTCCAGGGAAAGCCTTGGGTCCTGGTAGAGGTACGGTCGGCACAGCTCACAGTGGGGGCCCACGCGGTCATGTCGGCAGTTGTCACACACCCCCCCGCTGACACCCCCACTGGCCTGGTACTGGGCCGTGTCGAAGTGACACGTCTCTGAATGGCCGTGACAGTTACACCCTAAGAGAAGATGCAAACACGCTCATCATTCTACCACACTGCATTCCCAATTACCCCATTTTCCTTGCCAGCTTGGTTCCATGAGGTATGAGGCTTTAGCTTTGTGGACCAACACGGTGTCAGACAGGTATTTGAGGGTTTGAATCTCAGTCATTTCGTGTTTAATTAAACAGCAGCCAAACAGCAAAGTGTCCATTAAAGTGAATTACTTCTGCAGACATGTGGGTCAGTTTGGCTGGCTGGCCTCCAGGGGGCATCGTTGTAAAACTCCTGGCATCTCTCACAGTTGGTTCCAACAGTGTTGTGTTGGCATACACAGCGCCCATGAATCTAAGAGAACAGGGTCAGAGACACAAACGTAAATAAACACTTGAGAAACTGAAAGGATGACGGTTGGGGATTCAAAGTGGGCGTTGTGGATGAAGTAATCCTGTCTTCCACATGCTCACCATGCCAGGCTCGATGAAGACATCTCCTCGGCTTTCGTCCACAGGCATACACATGCTGGCATGTCCGTGGCAGAAGCAGCTACCACGCACCACCATTTCGTACAGGGCGTAGTAATACTTAACTTGCGGATTCCTCTTCTTCCGCTGTAACAGGGTGTCACCCAAGGTGATGAGACGAGTGAATTTCACCCGCAGGTTGGTCAAGGTGATTTGCTCTGAGGGGGGGAAGACATTTTTGATGGGTATTTCACAAACCCATTCACAAAACATTTTTCCACCAATCGTCACAACGAAGCGGCGTCTAACCTTGGATGTGGGGAGCGTAGGGGTCGTCTATATTAAAGCTGGGGTCGAGAGCTTTCAACACCACCTGAAACAGAAGGCCATTGATGAGCTCCGTCTGGTTATTGCGTTCTGCGTTCACGTGCCTGCATGCACTTCACCTCTCCATCAGTAGACGGCTCCAAGGAAGAGTATCGATCGTCACAGATGACCTCATCAATTCTTTTAGCTGGCCCCTGCGAGACCCAAGGGAAGTGGAAGGCACAGTCCTCCGCAAAGTAACGGAACACCTTCCATGTTTGCCCGTAGTCCTTGGACCTCTCCACCAGCATGGCGGCGGGACGGAAACTCTGCAAGGCCAGCAAAGAAATGACATCATCCACACTCCCGGGCCAGTGAGGCTGCAGGGCAGACAGGTTTTCGTTCTAGCCGTGCACTAACCACTGCATTCAGTAAAACCGAGGGTCAAGGTGATTACCTATATAGTGGAACCAGGGGACAGTGGTGTTTTTAACCCAGGGAGGGTGAAAAACCAGGACACACCGCTCCCTTCCAGGACCAGGAGTATGCTAGTTATGGTTTGGCTGTAAGCAGTGGTTAAACTGGGCTCCTGCTTACCCCGGGCTGTAGGAGGTCTCAGAGGGGTGTTTATTACCTTGAAAGTGAGGACCAGGTGGCTAAACTGGAAGAGAGCCTCCAGATCCAACTGGATAGTGACTTCATGAACACCTAGAATTACATTTGGAGGTAGAGTCATAACAGTGTTTAAAAACACATTTACCGGTGATTAAATCCATTTCTGTAATCAGTTGAAGTGTAATCTCTCATGGACAGATTACATCAATAAACGATAGAGTAGATCTGTCATGAAACAACTCTGAGATAACTAGC
Source organism: Esox masquinongy (assembly GCA_016801175.1). NCBI lineage: Eukaryota > Metazoa > Chordata > Actinopteri > Esociformes > Esocidae > Esox > Esox masquinongy. The sequence continues at coordinate 86,772 of JACXGI010000743.1, read as the reverse complement.
AGCATTACATCCAGAGCCTTGGACAAATCAAGACTTGATGGCGTTAGCGTCTTTCTAATTTCATAAAGGGAAAGGCCTATAAACTCTCTCCATAGAATGCTTTGGGTTCTCTCAGGTATGGCTTCCCACACCACCCCGGATCTGTTTCCCAAATTCTCTGGGCTTGAATATCATTATGTGACATTTCAGATCAAACATATATGCTACATTCACGAGACAGCTCAAATCAATCTTCAGGTTGTAGAGGCTGTTTGGGCAACAATAATGGCTTTAATATAGACAGGCTATAGATAGACTACTAGCCCCCTAACAAAAGCAATGCTGGATCCTGACATTTCATTGTTACAGCATAATTAACCAACTGTAATGCAACATTGCCAATGACCAAATTAGGTAGATAATATAAAAGGTCAGCATTAGATACTGTATGTTTTCATATAAGACACTGTATATGATTTTTTGGCTTTCAAACAAAAGAGGAGTAAGACCCACCATTCTCAGACTGCCACCATTTTGTCTTTCGCTCAGGATCAAACGTTGTGATGACATACTCAATCCGATGGCTGTCTTGATGGTAGAGATGGTAGGGCTGTCTGGAGTCACAGATGAAACACTTTTTTTCATCCTTAAAAGACCAAACAGAATGTTTTTTTTAATTAAATAAAACAATTGGTGTCCCATGGCAACCACTATTACATTAAGTCACAGCAAGACATGGTATTTCGCTAACAAGTCATGAGGTCATAAATCGTGGAGTAGTATAGGAACCTTCCAGCACGGTTAGACATGTGAGAACATGCATCCACAAACAGTAGAATAATCCTACTCAATCAACTCAGAGTCACGGTATGAACTAGGGAGCTTTGAACCCCACTCCTTTTTACAACTGTCAAAGGCTGTCAAGAGAAACACATTCACCTGCATCCGTTTTGACAGACAATCAAGAAACTGAACTGAAATTATTTAAAGGAAGTAGAAAGACAAATAATTATATGTCTCCAACCTAACAACCAGGAAAAGCAGAGGGAAAGACTGCCGGAAGGATGGGAAGTGCCAGAATGTTTGAGAAAGTTGCTAGAGAGAAATGCTGAGGTCACAAATAGAGAGGCCAGAGGGCCAAGATAATCATAAGAGCTTGAGCTCATTTGGCAAAGAAGCAGGTAACAACCTATTCACATGGCAGATCAAGACAAGTCTGCAGTATGAGGCATTTTAAGGGCGAGCCCGCTGTCAGTCAGATGGAGAAAGGTTTTCTAAAACAAAGCTAAATAGATTGTTCCAACCTCAACATCTGGCTTAAACTGTGGTGATATCCTGTGGATAGCACCGACAAGCCTGAAGTAGCTTGCATGGGATGATGCTCACTACTCAATCAGTCAAATGTATTACGTAACGCTTTTAACATCTTAACAGCTATTGTCACAAAGTGATTGTATAGAACACCAGTCTAAATACCATAAGAGAAAGCAACAAAATGAAGTTAACGCATTGTGTGTAAAAAACCTCACTGGAAAGGCAGGAGTGTGGGAGGAAGCCTATAAAGGAGAAGCTCCGGCAAAATCCTAGAGGAAACTTGCGTCAGTCAGTAGGAAAATGACAAACAACATGAGGCCAGATCTACACTGGAGTTTCTTACCTAGAATATGGTGAAAGTTAACGGATTGGGCAAATCAGTTCTAAAGTTTTAACAAATCTATTATAAGACTTGAAAGTTGCAGCTGCCATGATCCCCAACACCTTGTCAGAGCTTGGAAAAAAATAATCCAACTAATGAAAAGAATACAGCACAAACTAGGTAGCTTTTTCATCTGACGATGGCAAAACTAAAATCCTTCCTCTCTCTTAAGAACTTGATTATTTTACATGCACTTATATCGTCTCAAACTGATTATTGCAATTCTTTGCACTCTGGAATTTGTCCCTCATCATTATCACACTTGCAGCTTGTCCAGAACGCGTCTGCTAGATTGTCGACCAGGAAGAGGGGCCAGGAAGAGGGACCATGTCTCCCCGATACTGGCCTCTCTTCACTGGTTACCAGCCAAATATAGAATGGATTTTAAGTTGCTGTTACTTGTTTTTAAGACATTACATGAATTGGCTCCATTGTATATTTCAGATCTCCTTACGCTGTATCACTCTTCCAGGCCCCTGAGATCATCAAAACGGTTCCTTTTAGCCATTCCACAGTCTCGGATGAAAACAAAAGCTGATCATGCCTTTTCGGTTGTGGCCCCTAGACTGTGGAATAAACTGCCCATTTTTATCAGGTCATCTCCCACCACCGAGACATTTAAGTCTCGTTTTAATACTTATTTGTATTCTTTGGCATTCGAGTCACGTTTAGGGACATTCATGCTTAACTGTCTTGTTTGTTTCTTGTTTCTATTTACGGTTTTATGTTTTTATAGATGCACTTTGTTCAGCATTGGTTGTTTTTCAATGTGCTTTATAAAGAAACTGACTCGACTTGATTGGGTGTGCAAAGCCTTAAAGAAGCCAAGGCGTAATCATTGTCGAAGGTGTATCTAATCAGAGTTTATTCGTTGTTTTTTTAATGTCCCTTCCCCTCAGATGTTACTAAATATTTTGTGGAGATTGTTGAAACGTGACAAAAAGAATCACTATCAATATACTATTAATCAATAACAATCACACGCAACGCAATTAGAAAAAATAGGAGGAGGAGCGGTGCGCCAGAGGAGGAGGAGCGGTGCGCCGGAACCCTCCCGATCAAAGTTTTGGTCCACACCTCCAGATATCCCAGGATACAGTAGTTTTGGGGGCCGTTCAGTCCACAGGTGGAGGAGGCTGAAAGCCTGTTCGCACGGCCCACCATCAGGTCCCCCAGTTCAGGGTGGCATGAGTTCACACTGCAGTCCTCTTGGAGGAAGGCACCAGGCACCAGCCCTGGGACAGATGTAATGCAACAGTCAGACAGGTTCAGAAGGTGTTTTTTTTCCCCTCTTATCCTTGGGTTTAATGTTTGTTTTATGGATGATTGATTGGCACCAAATAAAACAGGATTCTGGATAAAACAGTATGATAAGTAGCTAGAGTACGTCACAGTAAAATAGTTATTTGGCAAAATATGGTTTGGATTACATTTTTGAAAATAAGAATTTTCTTTAATGTTAAAATACATTTATAAAATAATAAACCCAAAGATACCGCTTTTCAGTAACTTCAAAGATAACCATATAACATTACTTTTCAGGACACTCAAAAGTTCTACTTACTACAGTTGTCCACACATTACTAAAAAGATCACCACCATTACAAATATTAAATGATGGGAATTAAAATCCATTCTGCTAGAGAAAGCAAGTGCCAACAAGCGGAAATATTCTCTGAGTATAGAGATCCCAGCTCTGGATAATAGTCATAAAGGACTACAATGGCAAAGAGATTCTTGTTCCTGACAAAACTAGACAATTTAATCCAACTCCTGTTAAATCAAAAAGCTTTGAGGATCTCTGCTGACATGTTTCTGCTACGTGATTTGCCTGTCACCAATTTACATAGTGCCAAAGGAAAGTGAATGTGACTTACACAAGAGCAGGAAGAGAGAGACCATCGTTCAGTTTGTTGGCTGTGATACCGTCTGTGTGCCTGAACAAAAAAACCCTAGATTAAGAAGAGAAGATTTGCCAGGTTTTCAGGTTAAGCCTGGACTAAAAACCACAGTTACTGGAGATACAGTGATTGTGATTTTAAATCCTGGAATGCATTAGGGTCCAGTAAACCAGTCCGAAGTGTTTAATAACTGTCAAGGGAAGAGAGGGAGAGGCTGCCAAAATTCATTAGTCCTGTGATGGTCATGGGTCAATGAACAACGCATTAGCCAAATCACCTGAGGGGTATTATTCAAAAGAGGATCAATGAGTTATCCAGCTATGATAAAGACCGAAAAAAATTTAGAGTGTAGATCTTCAAGGACATGTCAGCTACCATTAGACCTTCCTTCCAGTACTAATCGAGCAACATCACCACAGGTAAGTCAAGGTTTCACCAAAATGAAATACTGTATGCAATCAGCCACTAAATACAAGCATGTGATGCAATGTTTTTCAATCAATTCTCTTCTATCAATTGCAAAAAGCCAGATGAAAACTGTGGTAACCTACCCTTGCCACTGTTCAATGGTACATACTACTGCATGTTTAGGCTAGCTATTGGAAATAGAAATTGGCTGCCACAGAAAAGTTAGACATACCACAAAAGCCAGTCACTCAATTTCTTAATATTCCCATCATTCTAGTGATGTTTCAGGCAATGACATTGGCTGTGTGAAAATACTGTTGTTATCTGAGCATTTCTGTAACTGTATGGAGAGCTTTTCCTGGCATATTCCTCATTCACAATGGGAGACTTCAATGCATAAGAGCAGTAGAACATGCCCAAGGGACTCCACTGGAATGCAGAGCCTATAGCACTGTTCCATGCCAAAGTGGACCCCTCAGGGGAGGACTGAACTTTATAGGGAATGCATAGGCCCTGCCCAGAGTTCATTGTTTGAGGATTTAGTTATGCTTCAACTGTCATCACGGAATCAATATTTAAAGGGGGGAATCGAGTGAAAAACATAATGCGCTTTACCAGAATGCCTATCAATCAGTAATTTAAAATGTTCAATAACTAAATGAAGAGATTGCAGCAATATAGGATTTAATGAACACTATCCTAGAAACATGATAATGAGAAAGAGAAGGGCACCAAATATTTTACATAATATATATATATATATTTTTTTACGTTATCAATTACTGCATCTTATCCTTGCTGCTAGTTCATCTAGCAAAAAATGTGAAGCTCAATTAACACACCCGCAAAAAATAATCAGAGAAAGTGAAACATCCCTTAGGCAAAACCAGAAATACTTCTAACCAAATGAAAACATCGCATTTGAGAACTGTATAGTTTTTGGGATCTACTACTGCACTGCAATTGACCAAAACCAATCTGTATGTCTTACTGTAGTCTTCTGCAGTGGCTAAACAATGCAGTGTATAAGGCATTTTTAGGATTCTTTAGTTTTTATTTTAAAATCCAATTTGTACAGTTGACAGCACTTTGTGCAAGTCATTTTTTAATTGTTTATACATGACAATATTCCGACTCAATCAACATCTACATTGTTACCCCAACAAGGAGTTTGCAATTGACAACAGGAGTAATGCACCACAACTTTGGGCAGGTAGCCATTAAAAAAAGAGAATTGCTTCTCAACTGACTTTACTAGTTAAATACCAGTTAAATTAAAAGAAAAATTGGAAGGAAAAAAACTTCAACCAAATGTCTCAACTAGAGCAGCATCTGATAAAGTGGATTCAAAGCCGTTTACATTCCATATCTTAAGATCAGTGCATTAATACATTAGCTACTCACCTAACATAAGGAGGAACACAGAATTAGTACTTACAGTATGAAAAGTCTTTCAGGTATGTTTCCAGAATTAGCGCCTATCTGCTCCTGAGCCCAACAGTGATCAAAGTGGAAATGACAGACTCCGCATGTAAGGGCACACCTGAGTGCCATACAGAGAACGAGCAGGCCAAATGAACCCCCTGGGGGTGTAGGTGAAGTAGAAGATGGATTAGGTTTCATTCAAAGTTGACACGTTGCTCTCCCTCTCTTGCTTAGATTTATACCTGAGGTATGAAACACTAGAGTAAGAGGGAGGGATTTACCTGGGTAGACAAGAGTAGTTTTACTGAGGTATGCTCAGGTTGTCCGGAATTAGACAGGGTTTAACTTAATAGAAACATAGAATACAGCAATGCATATTTGTTAAGTCTACCATATGCTGTGCACTGAGGTAGATTTTACAGTTAATCAAGCATTAGCAAGTATCACAGTAGAAGAATGTTTAAGTACACACCTTGGTCTGAGTCAGCAAATCAATCAGCAGCAGATTCTTTTGGAAGAATTTCCCCTAGTACATTTTATTTGATCATTTTTGATATACACATCACTATGGAGAAAAGCTACGTCAGTAACATCCATGCTAGAGGGGTGTACTGCAAGAAAATACCTTTTCAGGACTAATTAGTTGGAATTTTACAACACAACATGGAGTTGAGGGCAGTAGATGAAAGTATCCTTTTTTATTTCTTTTTTAATGTTAACAGGAAAAAGGCATTGAATGAATACAGTGCTGATCTGCTACAATGACATGCTCATATTTGATTCACATGTACTTTGTTACCACAACAACGCAAGGGTTTATAATGAACATATGGATTAAAGCACCACAACCGCAGTGCAAGTTCAATGTAAAACACTTCAGAGCTTTTATTTAATGCATTACGCGACCGGTTCGGCACAGAGCACATCTTATCATAGGCATTGACACACACCAAATGCTGACACACAGTTATACTAGGGGGAATCACTGACATATTTTCTTGTGTTGCTTTAGATTCCATGCCCGGTTGAAACTCTTCCCACAGTTAGAGCAGAGGTAAGGTTTTTCTCCGGTATGCAGCCGGATGTGTGCTTTTAAATGCCCCGGCAGGAAGAAACTCATGTGGCAGTAAGTGCACTTGTGCCGTCTCTCCCCCTTATGGAACAGCAGGTGCATTCTGAGGCCCTGGGAGTGATGGTATTCCTTCCCACAATCGGGGCATTTATGTGGTTTCTCTCCTGTGTGTATGCGCATGTGAAGCCGTAAGGTCCGAGCAATGTTGAACGTCTTGCCACACTCCATACACGAGAATGATCTCTCTCCTGTGTGCGTTAGCATATGACATTTCAAGGAGCTCGACTGTGTAAACTTTTTACCGCACTCTTTGCAGGAGAACGGGGTCTCCCCTGTGTGAGTGCGGCTGTGTTGTTTCAAACCTCCGACCCCTTTGAATTTTTTACCACACTCCTCACAAGTGTGCAACTTAACACTGGAGTGAACAGGTTTATGACTGGCAAGTTGTGCGAGATTAAGAAAGAGTTTTCCACACTCCTCACAGAGGTAAGAATGTTTTGGCTTGGGCCTGTGTGTGTATCGGTGTCTCTGAAGACTCTCAAGAAGACCGAAACACTTTCCACACACATCACAGGAATGGGGTTTTACGCCTGTATGGTTAGACTGATGCTCCTGCAATATGGACAGTGTTGAAAAGCTCCGCCCACATTCAGGGCAGGGAAAGGAAATTCTGTGTACATTCGTCTGATGCTTTCGCAGGCGGAACTCTGAGACGAAAACCTTCCCACATTCAGAGCACGGCAACGCTTTCTCCTCTCCGTGTTTTGCTGACACGTGCATTTTCAAGTTGTAGAGGAAAGCGTAGCTCTTCCCACACTGGGAGCAGGTGTGACGACCCTCATGGACTTTCATATGTTCTTTAAAAAACTTTAGTACGCTGTAGCTCTTTCCACAGACGTGGCAATTGTGCAGCTTCTGTCCTTGGTGATTGAGCTGATGATTCTTTAAACTGTCCAGTCGGGTAAAACTCTTCCCGCAGGAAGTGCAAACATGTGGCTTTTCTCCACGATGCGTTTTCATGTGACTTTTTAGGCGAGACGCAGAATAGAATTTCTTATCACACTCTTCGCAACAGTGGGTCTTATCACTGTGCGTTGTCAGGTGCTTCCTTAGGCACGATGCAGACCGAAAGGTTTTGTGGCACTTTGCGCAAGAATAGGTTCTGTTCGCGTTGTGCATCGTTAGGTGCTGCTTTAGGAGTGATTCATAAGGGAAGCTCTTCTCACACTCCATGCAGTTGTGTAGGGTTTCATCTGTGTGTCTGGTCTGGTGCATTTGAAAGTGTGATCTGGTACGGAAGCTCCTCTTACATTGTGTACAAGAGAAAAACTCTACATCAGACTCAGAATCCTCCTTTGATGAATCCAAACTGTCTGCTAGGTTTGCTGGCTGGCCATTTACATGATCTTTCATCTGTTCAGTGTAGTCAATGCACACATCATCTATTTCAGTCTTTATATCACCTGAGTCGATGTCATTTGCTGTGCTTGCTGGATTATTGCAGCAGTGTTCTTTCATCACGTTTTCCATTATCTTGACTGACGCCGGACTGAGCGGTGCAGTCAAAGATTCTGTATGAGGAAAAACGCAGAACATTTATAAACAGCAGATGATACAATAAGACATGGCTAATCAAAACAAGACAGCCATTCCATTAACAAACATTTTCAGCGTGATATGAGTATCATATGAAACAATACTTGCAACGTTTCATTGTGTTGTAGACAAACACATTTCGTATTGTAGCTAGCCAGAGAATTAACATTTACTAACGTAGCTAAGCTAACGCCTTAGCCAACAAGAAAGTTACGTAGGTTAGTTAGCCTGTCCAGTGCTGTGGACAGGTCCACAAATGGGACCACACAAGGGGAGACTTGTGATTGTGAGTAAAGATATACGACAAAAATACAAAATGCTGCTAACGTGTAAAGAAAATTCACATTACCTGGAACGTTACAATACCGTAGATATGTTCGTACTTGGACGTCAACAAAAACCCTGGGCGAAGCACATACAAAAGCTTAGCTAGCATGTAACTCACTGAAAATAAAATATTCTGAACACTTTCAAAATGAACATAAAACATTGCTTATTCGACGCCAAATTTGCAACACTTGTTACTAAAATCGTTCTCTAACGCATGATTAAAAAAGTGGACCTTGTATCTTTAAGACAACTTTGTGACAGTTTTTGTCCCAAGACTTAACTCCAGTCACCCAGACACTATCCATAGATTCGCGGTTTATTTCCCAGCATCCCACACTTTATTAACGTTGTACTAGCAGATATTTTGCTAGCAGCACTAACTCATTTTTTTTTCAAAATAAAAGCCACTGTTGAAATGCATGGCAATCTACGTTGATGATCCAAAACATCATGACCACTCACAGGTGAAGCGAATAACGTCGATCATCTCCTAACAGGGCCACATGTTAAGGTCTGGGTATATTAGATCAGTGGTTCCCAACTAGGGGTACTAGGACCCTGGGGGTACTTGGCCTCTCCACAGGGGGTACTTGAACACACTCATGACACCATAGGCTTACTTGTGAAATTAACATGAGGGGGTACATCAGGGGTACTCCAAGCAGAGCAAAAAAAGTCTGCGGTACAGTAACTGAAAAAGGTTGGTAACCACTGGATTTGATGGTAAGCGAACAATCAGTTATCGTAGTCAACGTGTTGGATGCAGGAGAAATGGGGAGGAGTTAAGACCTTTGCATCGTTGACAAGGGCCGAATTTTTATGGCCAGACGACTGGGTCAGCGCATCTCTGAAACGGCAAGTCTTGTGGGATGGTCCCTGTCAGCAGTGGTGAGTAGCCTACCTACAGTACCGACAGCGGTCCGAGAAGGGACAAAACACAAACCGACAGGGCGTTGGGCGCTCAAGGCTCATCGACGCGTGAGGGCAACGAAGGCTATCCTGTCTGGTCAGAACCAACAGAAGGTCTTCAGTAGCTCATTAATGATGGTTACGGGAGGAATGTGTCACAACACGCAGCGCAGCGCACTCTGCTGTGTATGGGGCTGTGTACCCGCAGACAGGTCAGAGTGCCCATCAGAGGCGTCGCTAGGATCACAATACATTCACCCTCCCGCCCCACCCGGGACAGAAAGTACAGGGTTTTGAATGTACATGCGGAAAATGTCTATGTACACGCTAGCGGCCTACACGTTTACATTGTCATAATGCGCGATCGGAATTATAGATGAATAGATCAGAGGCTATTTTTTTATTATTATTTTTGGTCCATTTGAGACCCGGGGCTATAGCCCCGGACGCCCAGGCCTAACGACGCCACTGGTGCCCATGATGACCCATGTCTACCGTCGAAAGTGCCTACAATGGGCACGCAAGCATCGGAACTGGACCTTGGAGCGGTGGAAGGTCGCCTGGACGGAAGAGTCCCGTTTTCTTTTACATCACGTGGACGGCTGTGTACGTGTGCACCGTTTACCTTGGGGAGTAAAGGCACCAGGATACACTGTGGGAAGACGACTAGCCGGTGAAGGCAGTGTGGTGCTCTGGGCAGTGTTCTGCCCGGGGTCCAGGCTCCAGGCATTCATGTGGACTTCAATTTGACCCTACATAAACATGGTTGCAGACCAGGTACACACCCCGTCATGGCAATGGTATTCCCTGATGGCCGAGGCCTCTTTCAGCAGGATAATGCGCCCCGCAACACTGCACACATTGTTCGGGAATGGTTTGAGAAACATGAAGAGTTCAAAGCGTTGCCCTGGCCTCCAAATTCCCCAGATCTCAAGCTGGTTGAACATCTGACTGTGGGATGTGCTGGACCAACGAGTCCAATCCACAATGGTTCCACCTCGCAACTTACAGGACTTGAAGGATCTGCTGCTAATGTCCTGATGCCAGATACGACACCTCTAGGGGTTTTGTAAAGTCCATGCCTCGGTGGGTCGGCGCTGTTTTTTTTTGCGGCACGAGGAGGACCAACAGCATATTAGGCAGGTGGTTATGTTTTGGCTCCTCATCACTGTATATACATTTTTAAGTACACTATTGAAACTGACATTTAGCATATCATTTACATACGAGATTGCCTTAAAACAAATGTTATTGCCTTATAACAAAAAACTAGACTATGTGAAGTGAATCATGGCTTTCGAGAATAACTCACTGACATGTGTATAAAATCCATATTGTCATTTCATGGGGCAATATAGATTGTATGGCTATAGAAGCACTTTGTGCTGCTAGCTATACAATATATAATACCATATATAGTGTTCCAAGAAATGACACTATATATCGATTCTACACACACCAGTGAGTAATTCTTGAATCCCATGTTCCAATTCACATAGTCTTTTTTGTTATAATACCATACAGTTAAGTCCGGGCATTACATTGTATGCTTAATGTCTGTTTCAATAATGTTCTTAAAAAGTGTGTGTGTGTGTGTGTGTGTGTGTGTGTGTGAAGCTGTTCATTGAGCTCTTGTGGAAGAACACAGGCCAGACAGGAGATTCTCCACTTGCTTGTGTGTACTATTGCTCTAGATTAGTGGTTCTCAAACCTCTCCTGGGGACCCCCAGGTGTTCAACGTATTACATGTATCCCTGAGCTAGCACACCTGAATCAACTTGTCTACTAATTATCAGACCATTGGCTGCTCGATTCAGGTGAGCCAGATCAGGGCTACAACAAAACTGAGACGGCAGGGGGTCCGCAGGAGGGGTTTGGGAACCACTGCATATGTTATCTTGGAACGCTAGCTCAAGGCGATGGGCCACGCAGTGGATACCTACCATGTAGAACTTATTGCCAAGCCGCGTACTAACTATCCGTTTTGGACCCCATCATCACTGATGTGTCATCAGCTACAACAGCAACAAGTTTCTCCTGACATTTATCCTCTGGTGATGTTCTGTCGTTCACTTCCTGACTGCCTGCTCCACATACAGCTCTAATCTTAATTATTATTGCTTTAGTGATATACTCTGCATCTGTACATCAGATGTGATATACTCTGCACCTGAATTTCCACAAAATGGGCCTCGATTTTTACTTTCTGGCTGTCTCACATAGCCTCTTCCATTAGTGCACTGCCTCCAATCTGACATGATTGCCAGGTACTTTGTATTTAAAATTCTCTCTTATAACAATTCCAAGTACTGAACTTTGAGTGTCTGCCCATACAGACTACAGTTCCAACCCGGCCCTTTTCAATTTGATTGCCATCATTCTTGTACATGACTGAATTGTACATTATACAACTTTTTCAGTATTTAAGATTGAAAGTTGAACACCATGTTAACAATAGCAAATCATATTAAAATATGTTCAAGAACACTTCATGGACTCTCCAAGTAACAGTAAGGCATTTGTGAACATTGTATAGCATTGTGGGGAAGTGGTTATATATTGGACAAATAAGTCACTGCAGGAAAATCTAGGGTTGTGACAAATTTATAATTTTGCAAACAGTTTATACAGGCATTTTCTTATCAGTATTTTGTTCAAATTTTAAAAAAAAATCAGTATGAATTGCCTCATTTCACTTGTCCAATCACAACATCATCAAAATGGCTCTAGATTAGCTTTATATACTTCAGGAGATGGAGTATCTGGCAAACCAAATGAAGATTGAACTAAAAGCAAAGGCTACAAACCCAAACAGGTTGGCTTGCTATTTAGCCATGAATCTGAGTGGCTATAGGAATATTAAGAGAAAAAGACACTGTACTGAATGTATCAGATTAGACTGTAAGCCATAAACCAAGCTAACAGCTCTGCACTAGGCAAATCACACAATACCTGTGGCTTTTTGATATGTTACTGTTTGCATATGTTTTTCATATAGAAACTGAACTAGATCCCTAATTCAAAGTTTTCTAGTTGAACATGCGAAGAGGGATGCAGCCTGTACACAGTCTGCTATAATACTTTTATCACGATCTGTTAAACAAACTAGGCAATTAAATACTGGGCATCCTTGTAAAAGAATATTGATCAAGTTCATATTAGTTAAAAGGAATCTCATTTAAAGGTTACCCATACGTTTTGATGCAATGTTTTCTAATTCTGTATCGGTTAAACCAGCTAGATGGTACTACTATAACTAAGTGTCCACAGGTTTGGTAGGAGGTTTATTGCGGTGTACTTCCCATTATGTTTGAACGCTCCTTAGGTGTGTGTTCCTTGCTTTACTGCTGTAGAGATGGTATATTACTTTGAATAAAGGACTAATAAGTAGCAAAAACTGCACAAAAACCTAACGAACATCACAGCGGTATGAAAACCCAACAATGACTGACAACAAACACTAGGGCAGGATGAACTTTATTAGGGTCAGTGATGAGGAACACAGCTTGGTGCAATGAAGACAAACAGGTGTCCGTACTCCAAATGGGGGAGGAAGGGCGTTGGATGCCACTGACATGGCAGGACTGCCATGCCAGGATGTGACAACTTCAAAGGTGAATTCTGCTGAATATAAGAAAGAAAATGGGGAAACTTTGACTCTAGTGGTTTATTGTCTCCATTCAGCACACATTTCAGTAAACTGTAAATGTTCAGTTACAATGGGTGAACCAATATGTTGATAAGACAAAGGGTACTTACAGTAGGAGTCTTTGACATATTGGAACATGCACTTAAAACACAGTTGGGTAACATTGTAGACTGAAAACCATGAGAGAAGTCTGTGCCAACACTGCAAAATATGAAAGACATGTAACCATCAAAATAAATGTCTTTATTATCCTATGGTACTGGTTTATGGTATGATTATTCAAATGTTCAGTTTATCATTTAAGAACAAAGCCACTATCAACAAATGTAATTAATCAATTGTTTTAGTGCCTAGAAGATATTTTACATTTCTCAAATGTTATTTTTTTGTCTATTGTTTTTGTAAATGTTTTATTTCAATTGTGTCTCTTTTTATAGTTGTAGTGCAGGGCTCAGCTTTAAAAGAGGCCTTGGTCTACGTTAGTTTCTCTGTATAAATAAAGATGAATAAATGCTAAAATTCACATTCTTAAGTATTTCAAACCTACAGATCAAACCAGGTAGCCTCCTCTAACGGCAAGTACAGTTCAGGAGTAGATGCTACCACCTAGAGGGCACCATGGAACATTGCACCGAAATGCAAACAATAAGTAATAATGCTAGCTTTTGCTATGAACCATAACTAAATACTAGCTACTTGCTAGCTTGGTTTAAAAATGGCATGCACCCATTTTCGTTAATGAACCGTCTCTGCGGGGTTGTCACGGTTCTTTTTAACTGCCAGTAGGATGTAGCAGAGAAATCCACTTAAATCTCCTGCATTGTCTTATATTGAGTTTCATTTTAGCAATGAACGAAGATTAATTGTGTTTATGTTGGGCCCGCCTTTTTTCTTGGAACGCAATTGGGTACTTTTCCCAGTTGTGGATGGTGGGATAATGGTGAGCGCGTGTTTACAGTCTGCGATTTGGGCTTGCACGTTTAAAGTAAGTAACTGACTGGTCAAAGCCGCAGAAGGGGGACGAATTCTGCTGCCTCCGGTTGTCACGAGCGGAACGACAAGCGATATACGTTTAAACGAGTTTTTTTTAAATTAGTAAGCCATCTTCGGTCGCTTACCTTTTAGATCAATGAAAGTCAACGCAACCAAACATTGTAAGCCTGCTGAAATAATGTCTCACCTGAAAGCTTTAGGTGTCCTTAGACAAAGTAACTTATCCTGGAAGTGCTGATATGTGCTCCACTTTTGATAGAAGTTATGGTGACGTTTGCTTTACTCCAGCTCTTCAAAAATACTAATATTATTAAAGTCACAGTGAACCGCAAATGTGTTGAAGGGCATTTGTTCAATATTACAAACCCGAAATTTGTCAGTTTCTTTTTTTATGAGGGCACAACCTCTCATGTATTTCATCAATTACTTCCTTAATTCAACACAACTAAAAACTGGGATTTCATTTCTGAAAAACATAAACACCCGAACCCCACGTAGAAACATGGATTACAGGACAAATATATAGTGCATTGGATTACTGTGAAATAGTGAGTATTTTCTATAATACTCTCTGGAAAGAGGTTTAGGTAAAGTTTAGCGGGCAACATAAAATAAAACTTTATTTTTATTTTATTTACGCATCAGCTTTCTGTCACACTTTCACTCCAGGGTGCAGTAATTTGCATGATCTTGTGACATCCTTTTCCTGCTTGCAGTGACGGGGCTTAACCTGCTGTGCGTACACACAGCCTACCAAAAGAATCTGCCACCCTTGCAGTGAAGCTTATCTTCAGTGACAGAGAGCATTTACTTTGACAACCACACTACCGACCAAGAGTTGTTTCCGCTGACCAGCAACACGACAGGTAAGAGCATAACAGAGCTGTAGGAACGGGGGTTTGTCTTGTCATTTCCACTTCTTTGAAGTTGTACCCCTCTGTTTTAGTATTTACATATATCATCTGTTTGCTTTCTTGGTTGTATTTTAAATGAAGCTAAGTCTCTATCCGTTTGAATTTTACACTTGTATTTCTATGCTTCATAATTAAGCACGTTGGACACAGAAGAGAAGCTCAAAGACAAATATGAATGCACATAAATCCCTTCTCTGTTTATGTGGTCTACACCTGCTGTAACAAAACACTTATTTGGTAAAGAAAACTATGGTTTGTCTGTCATGCCTGCTAAAACCCCGATTGCAAATAGTTTTTGGACACAACCTGTCATACAGCTGGGATGTGCTGTGCTCAACTTGGTAACAGATTTTTTTCTTTATTTTTTTCCCTATGAAGTAATATCCTAGCTAAACAAATTGACTGTCTTCACTTTGTCATTTTAGTATGTTAAGGGACTGCTACATTCCAGGCTACCAGGGTGGAACTTGCTTGCTCAGCACACTCAAGTTGAAGCATAATGTAAACAGTGCAGCAAAAAATAACTATGGAGCCCAGCTTCTAGACTGAGATGTTTGCTACGCAATATCTGTCTAGAACCCAGGCTAAAGTCTATGGAGCATTTAGGCCAAAGGCAACCTAGAGTATGCCACTGAGAAGAACAGATGTACTTTTTTACAGACTGTCTGTACAAACTGAAACCGATGCCTCACTGAGAATGTGTTACTGGTTAACAAACGGATTATCTTTATCACGTTTCCCTTTCCTGTCCCTCTTACCACTCAACAGTTACAATGCTTTACCTACAGGCATAACCCAGTTTAAATCCTTTTTGATAAAATGGTTAAATTACCAAAACTCTGGCAATGTAGGCTTCATGATAGTTTCATAACCTGATCAGGGAAGGCAATCATAGTCTTTTTCTTTGTACTGCAGTTTGATGTTGCCTTTTCACATGCGGATTGATTGTGGTATATTTTTAACTAACTGGTCTGTCAACCAATAAAAGCAGACCATTTCAAATCAGGTGTTTTTCTGAGTGGAACAATCAAAAAACAATTAGTGAGAATCTGAATCTGAATTGGGCTGCCTGTGTAAGCCTAAGTGTTCATCTGTTGAACATTTGGCCCAGATATTGAAGATGAAGAGAAGAGACAAGACTTTCCTCAAGCAGCAGTCCACTCCAAACCTGTGCATGGGTAAGAATGCAGTGGACACCCTCACGCACACACTGTACACACGCCAGTGCATATTCATACGCAAAAACTACATGATCAAAAAACATGGATCAAGTACAGCGTTGCAGCTTAGATTTACCGTGTCCTCAGAAACCTTGACAGGCCAAACATTACTCGACAGTGCCGTGAAGTGCTTTATCAACAGGGCAGAGACTGAGTACTTCAATTACAGAATCTTAAGTGAAATCTCTGAAGATAGAGGTAAGAATGCCGATTAGGATGTTTCACTTTTCTCTTTCAGCGTTTAAGAACTAAGTACTGTACGAGGTAGAAACGTGTACTTGGCAGATAGCCAGATCAATCCACTAACAGAAAACACACATTTACACTGTAAAGCCATTTGTCAAGAGTTCATGCAGTATTTATGTTATAACTGCAAGCATGACCGTCTTAAGTGTGTGTGTGTGTGTGTGTGTGTGTGTGTGTGTGTGTGTGTGTGTGTGTGTGTGTGTGTGT
>JACXGI010000743.1:0-70127 GCA_016801175.1 Esox masquinongy | reverse complement strand
GGCTAGCCAACATAACAGTAATATCGTTGAACCACAGTGCAATTTGGAGATGTGGTCTACTTCCTGTTTTCAAGTAAACTCACAAATAGTCTTCCTATAGTTTTGTTGGCCTTTCATTTTCAAAGTTCGCCATGTGATTGTATTTTTGTATTGTCATTGTCTTCCAGCTTAGGGTTCCGCAACTCAACATTTCATTTTTGTTGGGTGCTGTTTTTTGCGCTTGTGTTTTTATCCACAGCTGGGTATCCTAATACCTAGAGTTGAACAAAATAAGCAAACCTAGAATTCTGCATGATATCAGTTGATTAGCTGATTATCAGCGTGTAATGGTAGGAAGGCAGGATTCACAAAACCAAAGGTACCGGGTTTCAGGCCCGTCGGGCCCTGGCCCAATTGATTCTCTACATATATGTGTATATTTGTGTGTCCTGTAAAGCTGAATGGCCTGGGGTGATAATAGTTTGGACTGTTATCTCTGCTGTGTAAAGCCATAACAATCATGGAGAAAAGCCTTTGTCTTTTGATCCTAAATTTAGAGGCCTTGTGGACACAACACAGGTACTTTAGAAGTGCATGTAAAATGAGCTGATCTAGCTCGCCCACACATTTGATTCACTGTCAAGAAATAACCATGATTTGTTTTCACAGAAGTGCGACAAACCATATTACCAGTGTATTAAATGTCATGCAAATATATCTGCGCTGTGGTCAGTCTCTGATATATGACAACCAAACAAGCAGGGAGTGGTGAGAGGCTGAGCTAAATGCGTATTGTTAGGGCATTATCTCCACTGTCGTCACTGTTTTTGACGTTCAAATGCCTGTAGTATATCACTTCTGATTGGTAGTCAGACCTCAGGCAGTGGAAATCCACTCCAGTGGGAGTGATATGGTGGCTTTGGACCTGGGCAGGCAGGACTGGTTGACACATTGGGCTCTGTGGAAAGGGCCAGTACTACAGCAGTGCTATCAAGGCGGAGTTAGGTTACTTCCAATTTTTTCCCTTCCGAAGAGAGGAGAGGCCTGAACACTTAGCCGAAAAAAAAAGAGAAATACACAGAACTGGGTCCATGAGACACAGCCCACACATTCACTCCGCTTGTCTGATTCTGTAGCTACAGGAGACAGCGCTGAGTAGATAAACACACTACATCTCCAACCTTCTTAGGGGGGTTGCTCTGGGGGTAAGTAGTAGGCTGCGCCTCATGTTCTTTGGGGATTTTGCATGTTTTCACCAGAGATTCTTTACATACCTTCGACTCCCAGCTAGCTGTGTTTATAATGTGTCCTGTTCCTGACAATTGCTATTCCCTGCCAGTAAACCGGTGTTTAAGCTGTGGTCAGGGTAAAGAAGGACACTGACTGAAAACAGAAATCGGGACTCCTTGGCTGTTATCCTACGCCAAGATCACAGGATTCTGGACTGGCTGTTTTATTGTGTTAACTCTGGGATGAGACGGTGCTTCCGGGACAGTGTCGCATTAGTTTCCATTAGCTCTTCTGTGCCGTACTGCACGTTCTGTCAGTTCCTTGTGTTGTTGATCCAGAGGTGACATTTTGGAAACCTGGCTAAGCTCAGTTGTCTAAACAAAAGGTGTGGTTGATATGCTCCAGTCACGCAGACATGGCCCGGCTTCAGACAAGGCTTTTATTAGCTCCTGAACTATGCTTTATATTAGTTGCCTCCCGGGCAAGGACACGGCTTGGATATCAAATGCAAAGTCGCTGCCTCCTATCAGTGGTGATCTAATCAAGCAGACGTTGCCTCCTGTGTTGTTAAGTCATCTGTCTTCCTCTTCTCCCTGGAACAGTCACAGAGCATGGAGCGGGTCAGGTGTACTTTAGGTTTACGTGGTTTCTCAGGAAGTACGGAGTCATTGTCATACCTACGTTGAGAGCCAGTTGTGACTTACACTTTCCCCATAAATAGAGAAGGAGAAGGATGCTCAGGACGGCAACCTGCGACTGGCTTATATAGAAAGATAAGTTAAACAACGGACCAAAGCCAGAGACAGTCGCAGAGGTATAGCCTTTGTATACCACTCGAGACCAAAGTACGGTCAAAACCGAAGAAAAGCCTTGAAACACTGTGCCTCTTCTGCACCAAATTAGTGATCAACTGAAAGAAAGAAAGTTGCCACTGATAAAAAAGGAAGCATTTTCTGAGGATAAGTCGTCAGTTTGAGGATGTGTGTTTTTAGAAAAGTAATGGTGTATTTAGACACTGCCTTTCCTCAAAGTCAACAACTAAATTGTGATAACTTTCAATATATGACTCCATGTTTTGTCAATAAAACTCAATACGTCGGCACCCCTTTTTCTAAGAGATTTTGAGAGCTGAGAACACACTGGGAATGGATTTAGATTCTAATATTACAGATCCTTGATAACCTTCGGTATGTTTTTATTGACTGCCCTCTTCACCTCAAATCCCAGGATTCCCCAATACACCCCCCCCCCCTTTTCTCCCTCCTTCAATTTTGTCATATTCTAGTGTATTCAACTCAATGTCTTGGGGCCAGCTGTACGCATAAACATCCACACCACGCCATTCAGCTTTATTCCAACATGCCCTTTATGTGTAAGAGCTGTTACAAGCTTTTTCAGGGGACTTCTGTTAATGCCGATTTTTGTTTTGTTTTTGTTTACTGAAGAAAGCCTTTAAAGGTGCTGGTCATCTGTATATTGGTTAGGATGGCATAGAAAGCACTGGCCCATGGTCCATGAAAATGCCCAGATGTTGTTTGATAACTGCCTTATTAGGAAAACTCTCTGGAGCCTTCCCAGCGGGGGGAGAAAGAACAGCATGAAAATGTCCACTAAGGGGATCGTGCATCATGGCCATGCACCTATAGGGACCAGTGTTGTTGAAAGTCCTCAGATGGCTTAAGCAATTTGACAACATTAAGTTATAGGGTATCAACAGTGAAGCACCCAGTTATTGGTCATTAGATATGGTGGCGCTGGACATTCCCCATCTGTGGTACACAATATCAATGGTGTCTGGGGAGCTAGCCAAATTACTCACTCACCGAATTTACATTGCTGTAGCACAATTATTAATGCACATGTACAGTAGACGTGAAATAAGAGCACTGCAAACAT
Organism: Esox masquinongy; assembly: GCA_016801175.1. Classification (NCBI taxonomy): domain Eukaryota; kingdom Metazoa; phylum Chordata; class Actinopteri; order Esociformes; family Esocidae; genus Esox; species Esox masquinongy. The sequence goes on along the minus strand of JACXGI010000743.1, from coordinate 67,022 downwards.
CATGCACTGCCAGTTGGATGGCTGCCAAAGGCGTGTCACTCCAGTGAATTAAGCCAAAAGAAGGAGTTGGCAGCAAACGGAATCACAATAACAGTAAGACTTGAGGACCGCATGAATAAACATTAACCCTGTTCCAATTGCAAGATCCTGGGAACCAAATGTAAGACGGCAAGCAAATGCATTCTACAACAACACCATGTGTGTTCTTTAAGAGAGAGTGGCAAAAATAATATTCTAATCTCAAAGGTTTGCCAGAGGCCATGTAGGAGACTCTGAAACCAAGTGGAAGAAGATTATATGGTTTAATGAGACCCAAATCTACCAAAATAGAGCTAAAACTGGAAGAGAGAAAAAAAAGAAAAGACCAAGCAAGACAGAGAAAACAAGGGGTTAAATATCTTGGTCTGTTTTCACTGTTTAAAGGCCAATTTAGTGTGCTCCTGGGCATATTCAATGACTTCATATATCATAGGCCTGATTGGTGCTTTTGAAGAACTTTATTCCAAATTCTCTTTGAATGTTCCTTCATCTTCATGACATAGTTTTTGTTGGGAACTGTACTAACCAACTGTGGGACCTCCCAGAGACAGGTGTGTTTATGTTTAACCTGAAATCATGTGGAATACCTTAATTGCACAAAGGTGGACTCCATTCCACTAATTACGTGACTCATAATGACAATGTGTTGCATCACAGCTCATGCAGCTTAGATGTGTCATATCAAAGGGCTGAATGCTTATGCAATCAATAATGTTCTGTTTATAGTTGTCATTAATTGAGAACAATTTGGAGATTCTATTTTACAATTTAAAATCATGGACTTCTTTCAGATGATGGCAGAACTGATTTAATCATTAAATCAAATTTCAGTGGCAGTAAATTTTATGTTTGTGTTAACGTTGTAACACAAAGTCCGAAGACATTCACATTTCCTGTGTGTTTCTGTGTCGGCAGACATGCCTCGTCAGTTCCCCAAGATCTTGCTGAGCGAGGTGGACGAGTCGGTGCGCCTGTTGGCGGAGAAGGTCTATGCATCAGCGCTGAAAGAGGAGGACACCAAGAATGCCCAGTCTATGTACACCGTGCCAGAAGACTGTCCCATCGGTCTGAGCCAAGACCGGGAGAGGGAAATGCGCAAGGAGATTGCCGAGCAAAACTCGGAGGAGACTGCTAAAAGGTTAGAGGGCACAGATAACTCAATAGGTTCCAATTGTCAGTTTGATTCAGCTAAAGTGAATTTCAATTTACCTAAATAGCAGACTTTGAGACTGGGACACATTTTTGTAGATTCGCTTGAAAGTCATTAAATTGTGTGTCTAGGCAAGCATCTGCAGTGTCCACCTGTTTGCTTGTATGGCCTCTCCAGGAAGCGGAGTTTCAGGATGAAGCGATCCCAGTCAGTATGTCAGCAGTTTCCCAGTACCCTTAGCATCAATCCAGACTGGGCCATGTCTGTCATTGCTCCTCTACTGCCAACAGGCCATCCCAGTAGCCCAGAGATCACTACAGAGTTTCAGAGGGTCACAATCAGTGGAGACTATTGTGCAGGGGTAAGTGTGTCCTACTGACTTTTCTACCAAGGCACAGGCTAGATTGTGGGGCAAAACTACCGGAAATTGCTATGACAGTTGTAATAACAGTGTAGCACCTATGGTTTTGTCAACACCTGTCCTTCCCAGATCACAGTGGAGGACTATGAGCAAGCAGCCCAGACCCTGATAAAGGCCTTGTTTATCAGGGAGAAGTACTCCAGGCTGGCTTACCACCGCTTCCCCAGGACCGTCACAAAATTCCTCCGTCTTGCTGAGAACCAGACTTGGAAAGTGGAGGATGAGATCTTGCCGGGTAGAGAGTAATACTGAACAGTGCATTCATCACATCCCAGCTTCTCTACCACCTAATCAGTGTGGCGAATACAGTACCAGACAGTACAGTATGGGTTAATAATCTATAGAACGGGTTTTGCCTTTATTTCTCCAATCGAGACGGTCACTTCTGTCGTTTCCTGTCACCTATCAGCTCTCTACACTCTGTCTCTTCAGTGCGTCCGTTTAATCTCCCGCAGACATGTGTCCCTGTCCTGGCGAGGGGGAGGACCCGTGCTCTATGAAGGACATCCCAGAAGACCTGAACTACATGTTGCAGTTGAAGGACGGCATTGTGAACGTGTACGACAACACGGAGGCCCTGGAGAAGAAGCAGCCTCGCAGCCTGCCCTACCCCGACCTGGAGACCTTCGCCATAGAGCTCAGCCATGTCCTCGCCATGATCGCAGACGGACCCACGTGCGCACCCCGCGACCCGCCTCACGCTGTTGTCCAATTCCCAGTAACCTCTCCTACGGTTGTGTGTGATGTCGTCTCGTTCTTCTTTCAGGAAAACCTACTGCCACAGACGACTGAACTTCATTGCCTCCAAGTTCTACCTGCATGAGATGTTGAATGAGATGGATGAGCTGAAGGAGCTGAAGAAAGTGCCTCACAGGGACTTCTATAACGTCAGGAAGGTTTGTCATGTATTGGATCTAAGACGTGATGGCAGACAATGCAGGGATGTAACGAAATATGAGCCAATGAATCCAAGCGCACTCCATGCAGACCAGCTGGGCAAACAACTTCAGAGGGTGCACGGTCTTCAGTAGGGCACAGGGAAAGACGACACACAGTAACAATGTGTGCAGTACCGTAGCCTACCGGAGTGGATCGCTGAAAGCTTCATTTTCAGCGCAAGATACATTTCATCCGAAAATCTCCTGAAGGCAGCGTTTGATTTTTTTTTTTTTCATTGTTTTGTTCACATGCGTGGTGGTTTTCAATGTTTGGGTTTGAACTGCAATTTACAAAATTACTACAGGACAGTCAGATTTCTACTCAGATCTGTGATATTTTGTCCAATTACTGTCAAAGCACTTCACAATCTTCAGAAACACAGCTAATTTAAACAAATTATTCCTTAGCAAATGACTCCCTATCCAATGACCAGCAGTTTTGAGTTAAATACATTACCTACCTTAGTTACTACATTAATATGCAGGCATTGAATAATGTAGAATTATAAAAAGGGAATGGGTATTTATGTTATATCTTATAAACTTTCATTTATCAGACATTTTGGAGTATTTTCTTATTATATATAGAAAGATACTTTTTGTGTGATTTAATTTACATTTGTTGAAGTAACAAGCGTCGTCAGAGGCAGCATCTTTTATTTAATTCATGCCAGGGTACACGGATACATACATGACAAAACATCGCCATCGGCTAATTGTGGCATATGAATATCGGTATCGGACAAGAATTTCCTTCGCGTGGCATCTGTGAATAGAGCAAATGAACGCTCACCCACTCAAGCTGAGCTTTTGGAATACAATCGCTAACGTCCGACTCCTCCCACACACAGGTGGATACTCACATCCACGCAGCGGCTTGCATGAACCAGAAGCACCTGCTGAATTTCATCCAGACCACCTACAAGACCGAGGCTGACCGCGTGGTGCTGGAGAAGAATGGCCAGAAGCTCACCTTGAAACAGGTGTTTGACAACCTGGCCATGGACCCTTACAACCTGACGGTGGACTCCCTGGACGTGCACGCTGTAAGGAGGCTGCCAAATACGCGGCATGAGCTAAATGCTAAGAAATAACACTGAACAGTTGGTTAGGGTTTTTTTTCAGCTTATAAGTTGCAGACGTTTATTTTAACCCACGCAATGACTGATTCTTGTCACGATTCAATTGTTCATAACATTTCATAACATTTCTATTTCACGAATACTCACTGGTATGTCTGTAAAACAGAATGTCGGTGTGGCAGCAGGTTCCAGGTAACTTGCCAATGTTTCAGGATCCCAAGCAGATGAGGCAGCGTGTCATGAATGAAAAATCTTTACTCTTGTAGGGAAGGCAAACATTCCACCGCTTTGACAAGTTCAATTCTAAGTACAACCCCGTGGGAGCAAGTGAACTCCGAGAGATCTACCTGAAATCGGACAACTACATCGAAGGGGAATATTTTGCACGCATTGTCAAGGTACAGCGTCGACTTGTACTCACTTTTGCAACACACTGCTATTATAAGTATTGCCAACGTTCTGTCTTTTACTTTATTTTCCTCTGTAACAGGAAGTGGCCCAAGAGCTCGAGAAGAGTAAGTACCAGTACGCGGAGCCCAGGATGTCCATCTATGGCCGCTGCCCTGGGGAGTGGAAGAGTCTGGCTTCATGGTTTATTCAGCACAAGGTGCACTCCCCCAACATGCGCTGGATTATCCAGGTCCCCAGGATCTAGTACGTACCATAGACGATAATGATACATTCACAACAGAAGCTGTTTAAACTGGGGTCCTGTGTAGCTTAGTTGGTAGAGCATGGCCACTTTCAACGCCAGAGTTGTGGGTTTCGATTCTCACAGCGGAACCTGTGTGGAAATGCAAATTTGTTAAAGAAATGTAAGAAATGTGGTAAATTGCATGCAATGTCTACATGTAAGTCTCTAAATGTAAGTTTCTGTGGGTGAAAGCATCTACTGAATGGAAAATTAAGATAAAGGGAATGGGGACTTCAGTGCTGCATCACTGTAATTCTTCAACCATAGTGGTATTTGTAAGACTCCACTAGGTGTAGTTGTAAGCCAGGGGGACATTAAGTTAGTTAATGTTAACCTAAATGTTTCACAGCTCTTGTTTGCACAAATGGATGTCGGGCATGCACGACATACTGGTAGGATGATTTAATCAACAGTCTGTTATGATCCCACTGGTGACATGTCTATTGCAAGATGTCCATTTCACAAAAGTACCGCTTTGTTTTGCCAGTGACATTTTCAAATTGAAGAAGATTATACCGAACTTCGCCAAGATGCTGGAGAACATATTCCTTCCACTGTTCGAGGCTACAGTCAATCCACAAAAAAACAAAGAGATACATGTTTTCTTAAAATATGTGAGTTCAAACAAAGAGCAAGTTAGCTCAGCTTCATCTGACTTGTTCTGCAGATATATTTGGAAAAACATCATTTATTCCTCATAGTAAACATATTATTGTTCTGGGATTGCATTTAAACAGCAGTATTCATACTTTCCCCTCGGTCTCAAAGTACTGTACATTGTATTACAGCTACTATGAACATTGCATAGCACCCTCCGGGGTCAAGCATAATACATGGCAGGCATTATTTTCCTGACCATCTTTATAGTGCATCAGCTATTGCACATGCTCAGATCCACGCGTTCTGTCCTGTAGGTGACCGGGTTTGACAGCGTTGACGATGAGTCCAAGCACAGCGACCACATGTTCTCCTACAACAGCCCTAAACCTGAGGTGTGGACATCAAATGACAACCCCCCTTACACCTACTACCTCTTCTACATGTACGCCAACATCATGGTACTCAACAACCTGAGGAAGTAAGTCCTTACCTGGCCATTATGAGACCATTTTGTGCTGATGGTATTTCTACTGGAAGCCCAGTCCACTGCTAGGATAAGAGGTAGACTTAGGATCATGCTTACTACCTGATAAATACTTACTGAATATCTAGCCATAAAACATTGTTTAAATCTTAGTCTGTTATGTAGTGATTGATCCGTTGTTTTCTCTCTCAGGGAACGAGGTCTCAACACGTTTCAGTTCCGGCCCCATTGTGGCGAGGCTGGTTCCATTACCCACTTGGTCTCTGCCTTCCTTACTGCTGACAACATCTCCCATGGCCTCAACCTGAAGAAGGTCAGACACCTCAGTCTGACTCCTAATCATTACCTGTGATGTGACCAGGGATGGGTAGTAACTGGTTAGATAGAAAAACAGATCTTTATCATTGAAAGCTGTGCCTTCACACAGCTCAGAATTCCCCTTTCATTGGGACTGAAATCTGTTCCCTTCTGATTTAATATATTTCAAATCTCTGAACTCCCAGATGTTTGAGGAGGTGGTGGCTGCAGCCCAATATGGAGCATAGGCAAGTTACTGAGTAAAAAGCGTTTCGAAAGTCTATATGTTATCAAAAAGTAAAACAACTTCTCACCACAATTTAACTTCTAAGTGGTCCTTTCACAGTGATCTGTGAAATTAGGAAATTGTGTAGTAACACATCATAGCTATATATTCTGATTCCAGATATTGGCCTGAAGCTACCAATACCTGGAACTGATACTCTGTGGTTATGTTCCACAATGATGTTTTAGAAAACAACAAAAAAGTCTGACTATCTTTTATGAGTAAGTTCATATTCCTTCAACTTCCTTGTTTTAGAAAAACAGATCAACACAGCTCGGTCTGATTCACTTCATACCTTGGGATAACAGTCATGACGGCAACCTTCTCTGAATGTAGTAGTTTCCAAAGAAAGTACACTAAAAACGACATATCTGTTGAACTCTATGATACCAGGCAGTTATAATGTGGGTCAATACCCACAGATGTTGCACAATCAAACAATGAGGTAAAACTTTCCACACTCACTCGCCCATGCTCCATATTGGGCTGCAGCTACCACCTTCTCAAACATCTGGCAGTGCAATATCACCAAGAAGATGCAGTAAAAAGCTCAGCCAGCACTTGTTGGAATGGCAGATTTGAAGAGGTAACTGAACTGTTATGGTCCTAGATGTCCAACCAAATGATTGCATTAAATCTCTCCTTGTTCTTTTCCCAGAGTCCTGTTCTACAGTATCTGTACTACTTGGCTCAGGTCCCTATTGCTATGTCTCCTCTGAGCAACAACAGCCTCTTCCTGGAGTACTCCAAAAACCCTCTCAAGGAGTTCCTCCAGAAGGGTCTTTGTGTGTCCCTCTCCACCGATGACCCAATGCAGTTTCACTACACCAAGGTCAGAGCAAACTTCTGTAGATTAGAAGGGATTGCGAAGGTGTAAAATGTGACAAATACTAACAAGTTCAAAGTTTATTTATCAAATGCACCGAATAACACAGCGTCATTCTGAACAATGAAATTCTTGTGACATGGCACATGACATCTACGTAGTAAGAATTAAGAAACATATAAAGTAAAAAATATAGCAATAATATACATAACAATGTAAACTAGCAACAATTTTAAAGAGTGTAGAATGGGGAATATAGACAATATGGATAGACGCATTGGATGTAATAAGAGTGCGATATGATATGCTTTTGGGCAGTTTTCACTACTGAGTTCGCATGCCTGGACCAAGCGAGGTCATCTGATGGACACACAGAGGAACGTGAAGTCAGAGACTCTCTCCACTACAAATCCATCGATGTGTATGGGGGCATGACCCCCCCCCAAAGGCTGGCTGGGCATCATTGCTGTTTCTCCCTTTATAGTCTGTGATGTGACAGTCCACACCACATGCATCTCAGGTCTGAGCTGTGGTAGTTAGACTCCAACTTATCCCTGTAGTCTCTTTTGGCATCTCTGATGGACTTCCGTAGGTCATATCTGGACCTCCTCAAAGCCTCCAAGTCCCTGGAACTATAGGCAGAGGACCGTGCACTGAGCATAGCACGGACATTACCATTAACCCAGGGCTTTTGGTTGGGGAAAATTAGAACATTTACCCTCGGGATGACATCATCGATGCACTTGGAGATACATGCTGAGACAGAGTCTGTGTATTCATCAATGTCCCATCAGCTGCATCACAGTACATCTGCCAATCTGTTGTTTCAAAGCAGTTCTGGAGAGTGGTAATGGATTTCTCATTCCAGTATTGAACTGCCTGAAAAACCGGTTTATCCTGTTTTAGGCGTTGTTTATAGGATAGGAGAAGCAGAATCGATGTGTGATCTGCCTTACCAAAGGCGGGTGGGGGAGGGGTTTGTAGCTGTTCTGTATTTGTGAATAACTATGGTCGAGAGTCTGATCCCCACGGGTAGGAAAGTTAATGTGCAGGTGGTATTTCGGCAAAACATTCCTCATATTTCCCCATATTGGTCTATCAGAAGGCAAGATGAATCTATCAACCATGTCATCCATCCAACCAAGGGTAAGAATTACAAAATGTTACACTCTGTGCAAAATAACATGTCTGTCCATGTTGCAGGAGGCCTTGATGGAGGAGTATGCCATTGCAGCCCAGCTGTGGAAACTTACCACCTGTGACTTGTGTGAGATTGCCAGGAACAGTGTGCTGCAGAGTGGACTGTCTCACGAGGTACAGTAAATGACAGGAAACACCTAGTAAATGGTACTGTTACAGTAAATGACAGGAAATACCTAGTAAATGGTACTCTTACAGTAAATGACAGGAAACACCTAGTAAATTGTACTGTTACAGTAAACACCTAGTAAATGGTACTGTTACAGTAAATGACAGGAAACACCTAGTAAATGGTACTGTTACAGTAAATGACAGGAAACACCTAGTAAATGGTACTGTTACAGTAAACACCTAGTAAATGGTTCTGTTACAGTAAATGACAGGAAACACCTAGTAAATGGTACTGTTACAGTAAATGACAGGAAACACCTAGTAAATGGTACTGTTACAGTAAATGACAGGAAACACCTAGTAAATGGTACTGTTACAGTAAACACCTAGTAAATGGTTCTGTTACAGTAAATGACAGGAAACACCTAGTAAATGGTACTGTTACAGTAAACACCTAGTAAATGGTTCTGTTACAGTAAATGACAGGAAACACCTAGTAAATGGTACTGTTACAGTAAATGACAGGAAACACGTAGTAAATGGTTCTGTTACAGTAAACACTAGTAGTACTTGTACTAAATGGTTCTTTTACAGTAACCACTAGTAGTACTTTTACTAAATGGTTCTGTTACAGTAACCACTAGTAGTACTTGTACTAAATGGTTCTGTTACAGTAAACACTAGTAGTACTTGATGACTGTGACCAATGACTTCACCCTCTTTAATCTAGAGCTGAAGAGAACTCACCAGAAAATTCTAGTCGCTAGTAAAACTCTTCAGTTTACTGCCTTAAAACTAAATAAAAAAAAAAGGGATGACATTTGATTTATTCCCAACCAAGGGGTGTAGACCGTGACTGTCAGATTTACGTAGCCATCAGTGAGAAACTCATTTAACTCCTGAGTATGCCCCAGTGAGCTGCGACACATCGCCCATATAACCCTTTACTCCTGCCAGGAAAAGAAGCACTTCCTCGGGCCCAATTACCTACAGGACGGGCCGGAGGGGAATGACATTAGACGGACCAATGTGGCACAGATCCGTATGGCCTACCGCCACGAGACCCTGTGCAATGAGCTAAGCTTCCTGGTGGATGCCATGAAGACTGAGGCCAGTGGCACGCAGGCAGATTGACCACAGCAAAGAGAGACTCTTTACTACCCTTTAGTTTACAGGCAGATGCTCTTATCCAGAGTGACTTAACATGGCTAGCTGAGACTACCACATGGTAGATATCAGCAGAGTCGGTGCTAGATGGAATTAAAAGTACTATTGAGCTGAGCTGTAATGTGCTGGAAAGGTCAGTGTGAAAAGATACCTGAGGCAAATCACACAATAACAGTGGATGTTTTATATGTTACTGTTTGCATATGTTTTTCATATAGATAATACTGAACCGAACCAATCTAAGGCAAATACAATCAATCGATCTAATTCTGTACCCGTTACATTTAAATTCTTTAGCAGACACTCTTACCCAGAGCAACTGATGAGTGTACAACTTTTTGTACTTGCCCCCTGTGGGAATTGTAAGTGTCCACAGGTTTGGTAAGTGTTTTTTTGTGGAGCAATTGCCTTTGTTTGAATGCTGCTTTAATGTGTGCTGCTTGTTTTATTGCTGTAGAGAGCTGTAGAAGTCCACTAAATGCACTTCAAGAGTGAACTGTAATTGTGTGCTGAATATAAAAAGAAAATGGGGAAACTTTGACTCTTGTGGTTTATTGTCTCCATTCAGCACACATTTCAGTCAGCTATACATGTTCACTTACAATGGGTGAACCAATATGTTGATAAGACAAAGGGTGCTTACAGTAGGAGTCTTTGACATATTGGAACATGCACCTAAAACACAGTTGGGTAACATTGCAGACTGACAACCATGACAGGAGGTCCCAACACTGCAAAATATGAAAGACATGTAACCATAGATAAGATAAACAATAGACAGGCTAATAAAGAGAAATGTATTCATTAGCCTATGGTATTGGTTTATGGTAAGACTATTCAGATGTTCAGTTTATCAATTAACCAGCACACTTGTCTTAAACACACTGAAGTACACATTCTTAAGAATTTTAAACCTACAGATCAAACCAGGTTGCATCCTCCAATGACAAGTAAAGTACAAGAGTAGATGCTATCACCTACAGAGCACCATGTAACATTGCATTGAAATGCAAACAATTGCCTAATTCTGCGAATTGACTACATCTGTGCTTCTCGTCGACGCAACGGAAGAATGGTAGCCCACTGGGCTAATGCCTAAACGTAAGCTGAAGTTTGCCGTCCTGTGACTGTAGATCTGTGCTACACCTTTATTAGAATGTTGTAGTGCATTTTGCTTCACTCAAATGTGCTCTCAATAATACTAAAGTTATGAAAGTCACAGTGAACCACAAATGTGTTTAAGTGCATTTGTTCAACATCACAAATACAACATTTGCCAGGAACTTTTTTTTACATATTTCCCATAGAGCAAGACTATCAAATGTATTAAATCTTTGTTTAACTAACCAGTCATAAGAAAATAAACAAAATAGGCCAAACCTAACACGACTAACCTTGTGTATTGTTTATATATATTTTATATGTAGCGTTAACATTCACTCAGTCTTACACAAAAGTATTATTTAAAAGAAATGCACTGGCCTGTGTTGCTTATCTGTGGTAGTTCAATTGTTTTTATTAAATAATCATTGCGAAATTTTATTTTACTGACATTTTACTGATATTTAAACTGAAATCTAAAATTTTTTGAATAAAATTACCTCACTCAACATTTTCATTGATTAAATAAAAAATAGAAAAACGTATTGTAGCGGAAGCATCCATGAGATCATTGTACTTATTTTAAAATTTCATGAAATTACAAAACATTCCCATTGAGTGTGTTATAGGATTTCAGAACTAAGGAATGGTATTCATATGACTACAGTGATTCACGGAAGGGTCAAAAGCAAGGGTCATAAAAGGTATACCAAAACAACTGCTTGTATCCAGTATTCAAAGTGCAATTTTAGGAATAGGCATAACCAAGCCAAACAAACAGTGTGGTTACATTATATATTCTCCAAATGAAAGAGCAAAATCATGTACAAAAAAAAAAAGATAAGAACATGATTTCCATAAAACCAGTGGTTATTGCTAACAGTGAACACATCACAGGAAATTCCTAAAAAAAACCCCAACAATTCTTACCTACATATCCCAAAAAAAAGGGTCCCAATGGATCATACACTAGGTCTATAACTCCCCCACGTTAGTCTGTCTGTCTGTAGTTAATCAAAGTGTCTCAGTGTTAAGTTATTTAAGGTCTGTGTGGACAGCCTGCTTCGTCAGCCAGGTTGAGAATGTATCCAGCCACATCGTCATCTGTAGGTGCGTCTGGCATCACCCACGATTCATTGGCAGCAGTCACTTGCAATCGGCATATAGGACAATTCCTGCTCTGCCCACTCCTACAGGAATGAGCCAAAAGTGTCATCGATTTCAAATTACCCATGAAAATAGACCTTGTGATGGATGCGTCTGAGGACCACTGTGAACAGTGTTGGTCTGCCTTACCACTTGTCAATGCATTTCTGACAGAAGCTGTGAGCACACGGCAGGATGAGGTCAGATTTCCCATCCATGCAAATACAGCACTCCTCTTCATCAGTCAACTGCTTCACCCTGCATGGGAAGGAAACAACAGTAGCCAGACCGGCCTCGGCTTTAGGACTTTCACCCCCCACACGCACGCACTAACCTGCCCATCCACATGCTGGCCTGACAGGAGTCCCCTGATGGGAGAGTTCCAGGTTGTAGGCTGGCGCCATCTGCTGCCAGCACCTCTGCTGCCTGGCTGGTAATATCCCGGTACAGCTGGACGAACTGGTAAAGGTTCATAATGCGGGACGCCTCCACCATCCCATTATCTTTGTTGATCTGCCGGAGCGAAGGGCGATAACATACATTTTACCTTGACACTCACATTTCAGTACGAAAAAATATTAGGAGTAGGGACTGATTCACATTCACAATATAATATTGCTTTCATTAGCGACTAACTTCCGTTAGTCCCCCTCTTACCTTGGTACATACTATCCTCACAGCCACTTTCCACATTGCAGAGGCATCTGAACCAGTCTGGACTTCAAAGATCAGGTGTTTCTGCTGTCCAGCTGCCAGCTTAGCCGTCCTATCCAGTTTAAAGTCATTAAAAAACATTTACTGACCAAACAATCACATGCAAATGACAACTTGACTAACACCAAAGTGTCCTTAGTTTTTGTTACATAGGGAGAATTAGGGGCAGCAAGTGTTTAGTGACTGCAAGGTTTACTGACTACTGTTTCTAGATTCACAAAGTAAATTATATTATGCATTTGTCTACAAATGTAGTACAAAGAAAATAAGGACTACATTGACAGCATGACATAAAATTGCCAGTCTTACACATCATTGAGCTCTGCTACCCTGCCCAGGAACTCCTCGTAGTTGAGGAAGCCGCTGTCGCGTACCAGGCCTGCATGTTTCCACAGCTTCTCCGGTAGACGGGTCATGGCCGCCTGGCCTGAGATCTGCTGGCCCATCCCCGACCTTGCTCACACAACAGCAATATGGGAAGGCTGCACCTCATTCAGCACAGGGGCAACTGACCAAGGGAAACAAGCCACCAAATATTTTTTTTTAGAAAAACCTCTTTACATGTTTAATTGTGTAACTTAGAATCTGAGTGTTTTCAGCCAAATGGCATTGTTTTTATATATGATACGCAACAGCCATTTCCAATGGATTTTACAGCTTGGTAAAGTAACTTTCAAATAGCCAAAGTGATAAGAAATTACATTGTAATATGCTGTATGGTTAACATTAATGTCATTTGTAGTAGAATGTCTGAGGTAGATAGAATTACATACATTCATGTGAGAAAATGTTAGAATAACCCATGGACACATGGATATCTAAATTATATTCAAACCACATTTTTTGATAAATGTAACCCAATTCAACATGAATTCCAGACCACTGACAATCTACATGGGGTCAAATTCAGCCCAAGAGCGGACTGAAAGATGCTCATATAAGTCTCAAAGAACCTCTGGTAGCATCAAGGGATCTACAGGCATCTCTTGCCACAGTCAACATTGAAGTGCAGTAGTCAACTGTCAGAAAAAGATTGCATATACATGGCCTACATGGGAGGTCAGGAAGAAAGTAATATCAAGACCCGACTGACATTTACCAGACAGCACCAGGGTGAAGACCAAAACAACTGAAACAATCAACTCTGGTGAGATGAGTCAAAGGTGAAGTTGTTTGGCAAAAACTAAAACAATGCCTTATAACAAAAGAACCTCATTCCAACTGTTAATCATGGAGTTGGCAGAATTATGGTTTGGGTCTGCTTTGGCCCAGATCTCAATCCTATTGAAATGCTGTAGGGGGGACTTGAAGCACGCCATGGATGCAAGAAAGCCCTCAAACATGACACAGTTGACGTAGTAATGTAAAGAAGAGTGGACAAAAATTCCTCCCAGTTGATGTAGGAGACCGATTACAAAACAGGGCTATATAAAATTATTTCTATCAAAGGGGACAAAAGATGCTACTGAAGTTAGGGGTGTACTTGTTTTTTTCCACTGTCAATTTTTGATGAATGATTGCAATCTTTCAGTGATATTTGTTGAATAAGTTCTGCTTTATTTGTCTGCAGGGGTGAATTGAAGATTACAATGTCGATATGAAAATATTTACTTTTTGACCTGGCCAGCTACACATACTAGCCTGCAAATCTTTTCTGTTAATTCAGTGTTCAGTTCTATCAAAGGGTATCTTACATTAAGGTCAAGGTGTCCAGAGTAACTAGTATCCAGGAAATCAGACGATCTCAGAAACGTACATAGTATCTCTTATGTAATCATATTTTCAGTGAGCTAGACAGCTAGCTAAGTAAAGTAAGCATTGTAAATGGAAACGTTACACGAAAGGGCTGCCAACCGTTTACTGGATCTGGTACAAATATAGGATAGGATGAAATAGTTAGTTAGCCAACTAGCTAACTAATGTAGCTGTTTCTTACGTTGTTTGCTCAGATGCCAACGCGTTAGCTAACAGAAAAACAGGAAAGCACGCACTTTAAAAAACCCATATGAAAATATATATGAAAATCTGTCTACATTTGGTTCGGTTTGACAAGAGTTCCACTTACCTGGTAGGACTATGTGTCAACATCGATATTTCACATGCTACACGTAACGTGTAACCGAATTTGTTTGGGAGTTTGTTATGATTAAGTTTCCGTAGTCTTAACAGAGTTGTCGCAGAGTGATGACGATATAAAACGTGAATAGAAAGTGTCACTCGCAGTGGATTTTGACTTGCTGCCTGGCAACCAATGAGGTTTAATATTACAGCAAGAAACAGAGGCTAGCCGGGGCTAACTGAGGCTAACCCACTATCAGGAGAGTACAGGTCTGAAGTCAGTACAATGGATACAATGTTTTTTTTTTGTCAACATTTTTTTTTTGTTGGGGGTTACATGCATCTCAATAATACTAAGATAGTGTAACTGCCCCCCTCCTAAGAACAATGTCTACTTGCGGACACAAAAATAAAAATTTTGGGGGATAAAAAGGTGTGTGGATAATGATTAGGCTTAGGCAAATAAACTATAAGCGAACCAAATGGATGCAATTTATACTTTTTTAGATATTTAATGAAATGTTTTCAGAAAATCTGTTTTTTGTACTGGGGTAACTGGCCCCCCCATGGGGTAACTGGCCCAGGGGGGCTAGTTACCCCAGTAGGGTTTTACACATGTATTAAAATCAATTTAATCTGTTTTGTGCATAAATGTTTTTGTAATTAATACTAATTAGGCACAAACTGAGTTTGTGATTGTATAAATTACATGCATAACCATAAAAGGGGTAATTAGCCCCGGGAGCCAGTCATCCCCAACACACTCATCCAACATATTACAACTTTATTCAAAAAGTATTCAACATTTTCTCTCTTAACAAGTGAATTATTTATCTGAAGGCTTTACTACTTGTACACATCATTTTTATAGATCTAACTTAATTGAAACATATCTGGAAATCTTTAAACATTTTAAAAAATTAGATCAACTTACGTCAGAATCATTTTGTGGAAATATGTCCAAAAGTTGTGGTGACACAGAGAACATTTTTAGTTCAGCAAGATCAGTGGCAGCCAGACAAAGTGTTGAGCGAAGAATTTGGTCACACCTTGTGGGATTTTTGTGAATTACATGGGGGGGCAGTTACCCCAGCGGGCTAGTCTCCTACTACTACCCTGCTGTCTGTTTGAACATTTAAATCACCAAATATATTTATAGCAAATACCAAGCTATTTGTGGAGGCCAATGTAATTAATTTCATCAAGAACTGTGGAGGCTGTCATTTATGGAGGACAAAACCTGCCACAAGTGGAATGTATAGATGTGCAATTAATGCAATGCATTATGGAAATTAACATAAAAATGAATAAATACAGAAATGAAAGATCAAGGAATTAAATAAATAGGGAAATAATATTGATTAATACATTTATCATTATATTTTTATGTATAAATATATTTACTGACCCATTTATTTATTTATTCATTTATTTCTAATTTTGGCAGGTTTGGTCCTCCATAGTCATTTTGCCTAGCCTGAAATCAACCTGAAATTTACCTCAAAACTAGCGGCGTCACCACTCCCAGGGTCACTGAGCTCTAACCTCAGACGTTTTTGGTTAGCCCGCACTCTGTTTCAATTGCACAGGGTTGTATCAGTGGAGCATGTCCATATTTGCCGTGGATCATGCCCTGTTCAATGTGAGCTATTGCTGTTGGGAAATCAAAAATGCCTAAATCCTTTGGCCGTCTTTATTCGGTTATGGAAAGAGAATACCCTGGCCACGTGAACACTGAAAATCGAAATAATTAAGGCAATCTTTATCAGTTTTGCCCAGTTAAACTTTGTCCAAGTCCCTCTGCAGGAAGTTTTGAAAACATCAAAAACATTTTTTCCTTCCAGACAATTTGACTGGCAGCCAATAATTTGACCAGCTTTTTTAATCGGCCAAAAGCCCTGATACATATAGGTCTATACATAGCCCTATACACAGAAAATATAGTCAAATATATATATATATATATATATATATATATATATGTATGTAACGTGCTGTTCGGAGGGTTTGGGGAGCAGACCATCAGCTATAGAGAAGACTTGGACTCGAGATACGGAGCTCAACAAATCAACCACAAGCAATCCTAACAAGCAACCACCATCCCAGTAAGATCATGTGACACAAGTAACTTCATAGACACAGGTCGGGCAAAAATGACCAATAACAGATGACTTCCACTTTTTTGTTTTTATTGTAGTTGTTGGGCTGAGTTGGGATTTGTTGTTTGTTTCTACATTTAAGGCATTAGCTAAAACACTGCTCAAAAAAAATTAAGGGAACACTTAAATCACACATCGGGTCTCGATGAAGGAAATATATTAAAACCAGAAAAGGAACCAGGCAAGCCTATTTCAGCTGGCCCATGATTAGAAGGGACGAATGTTGTTGTCCCTGGCTGGTTTCGATTTGTGGTTTTCTATGTGACAGACTATGTCTTTAACCATTATGCTATTTAAACTGTGGGAAAGCAACTTTTACCTCAGCCATTAAAGTTTTGCTGACATAACGTGCCGCAGTAAGTACCATTAGATAAGGACCACAGAGCTGACGTGCAGAGTTGCCACATTCAGGGAGATTTGGCCACAAGCATCTCCAAAGACAGTAGTTCCTTCACCGTGAGTGGGCAGCAAACACAGCCAGGGTCCCGATTATGTTTTGAATTGATCAAATGAGATTAATGAAATTTAAAAGGGTTGACTCATTGACTGACCTGGGAGTTAAAGGTGTCTATTTGCTTCAGGTAGTCTGGCCAACGGGAACCTCCGTTTGTGCGCTGAATCTCCATTAAGCCAAACCACCAGAAAACACATCTGGGACGATGAGAATGACATCTGCTCAGAAACCTAGGGGAGAAAATGTGCCAAGTGGTGAATTAACGTCTCGTCTTGATTAAGAGACATCCTCGGGATTGAGCAGTCAACATTCTCTGGAGTTTGGTAAGCATGGTGTTGAATGAGGCATCGCGGTAAGTGTGTCCTCTTGATTGGTGGTCAAGTTAATAACTTTTATCAGAATATTGTCAGATTGTTCATCAAAATAACCCTAAGCCTGTACTGCCTTCCACAAAGAGATTATGGAGTCTGTATGTAGATATCAAGAATTGGGCAACACCTGCCACTTCATAACCATTGGAGTGATATTTGGTGACCGCTTTAGCCAAGTGTTTACCTTGTTATGTATATTATTGCTACACTTGCCATATCTATAATATTTCATAATACTACCCAGATTGCTGCTAGTATACAGTACTCTTTTGAAACTGCTGCTAGTGTACAGTGTATGTATGTTATTGCTTTATTTTCTGTTTGGCTATATTTTTGCTAATATATATATTTTTCTTCTTAATTCTCACTACGTAGTTGTCGGGTGCCATGTCACAAGAAATGTAATCGTGCAGGATAATGTTGTGTTGTTCGGTGCATTTGACAAATAAACCTTGATAATTGAAACGTTAGGTTTTGTAGGATTCGGATACACCATATAATAAACATGCTGTGTGAATGGTCAGTTGAGGGACAATGTTCAGTAGCACAAATCAAGAAGGTGGTGTCAGAACCAATGCTTTTTGCATGATGACTTAGAGGGAGCCTTTCCAGCCACCAAAAATAAATGCCCCATACATAACTGCGGCACAAAGACTGCTAATATCATAGATGAGGTCCAGAAACCCATTTATATAGTTTGGGATATATAGTTTCTTTTACAGCATGGCCCTTTCCCTACTCTAGTGGTCCGCCTCTGTATTTATAGAGTCCCTCTAGACACAGTAGGGGTCAGCGGAGCAGGGATGCGACTTTGAAGTGTTTCTTGCATGTCACCCATGTGTCTGCTCAGCTATCCTTTAGTGTGGTTGATTTTTTTTTTTTCAAATCTAAACCAAAAAGCAAACACTAAAATTCTGATTTGACCACTACACTGGGTTTAGGCCTCCAATTTTTTTGTCACAGAAAATTATATCTTCTTATATATCTTCTTAAAAATCTGTCTGTGAACAGCCTGCAGCCCAAATGGGCCTTTCACAGTGTCTCATGTACAAGCAAAATAAAATCTCATGTGTTTATCTCCTGACATCTCAGATTCTCAGTTTGTCAAACCCTGTTGGCTAAATATTTTCTCCATGTGTCTAACTTTTGAAAGCTTCTCTTTACTCTATGCCTCAATGTGAACAAGATATTTATTATATTCCCATTTTTCATGATGTTCAGTTCAACCTCAGACACAACCATAGATACTTCAATATTAGCAAGCACAACATGTTTACTTCAATCAATGTGCTTTTCTAGTTCATTTGGATTTCAAGTAATAACAAACCCCTTTCATGTGTATTTCAGCAGTTTGGTGTGTCATTGCCGCATGTTTTCCTTTTTCATTCTAAATTCATTGCTACATGTATCATTGAAATTATGGAGCAAAACACCCTTTCATGCTCCCAAAGCCAATACACAATCTAGGATCCTGGCAGAGGTGAGACTCTGAGACGCGATTGGCCCATTTAAATGTTTGTTCCATAGTAGCCTGCCAACAGAAAGCCTTGTCTCATTTCAATGTTCTCCCCAGCTCGTAGAATGGTGAGTGGATTAGACGGAGCCCCTAATTATTTTGGCTTTAGTTCTGGATTAACCCTCTGTACTGTCGACTTCAATTCACACTCCCCATTTGATGAAATGTGAACTGACATAAATACCGTGGTTCAGTTTCAATCCGATTATGCAGTTAAATCACCTCAATGCTAACCCAAGCATAGGACGCTAGCGGGCCTCCTTTCTGCCACTCCCGCTAACAAGTGACAGCCCCTCCCCAGAACACAAGGACCCACGCTACCTCAGCATAGCCCCACGCTAAACCCTTCACCTCTCATGAATGGGGCCCATTCAGAGAGGTGACGCACACGGTGCACTGAATCAACCTAAATATTGTTTTATGAGCAGCAAATAGGTTGCACCCCCATGAAGAAAGCTCCCATCGGAGTGCTGGAATTTCCACACTTAAAGGGGTTAACAGAATAGAATAAATAGGAGAAGCTGTTACAATGGCAAGTCTTGTGTCTCTCCACTGAAGAACAAAACAGGGTAGAGAAGAAGGAGGTAGCCTGAAAGAACTGCATTTTCAGGGTATTGCTCGACTTCAAATACCTTTAGGCGCAATACGCTTCCCAGGTTAGGGTGCACAATGGCCTCTCAGTAAAGCAAATTGTTGGACTAGTTGATGAGGTATATCTGTGTGGATGTCTTTTGCCTGCGGTGGGAAACAGGCTTTTCCCACATGTTGTATGCATATGTATCCATGGCTGTTAGGGACTAGGGGAAGACCTAGAGTCACATAGCTTATGAGAAATTATTTTGGAGTAGGCTACTAACTTTAGGAAGTGCATTGTCATTTAAATAGCTTTTGAGTGGAAGCCTTTGTTATGTTTCCATTCATTTCTTCCATAACATCTGTCTTGCTGAAAATTGTAGATGAGATGAGTATACAGCAAGTTATTTACAGTGCTCACGTGATTAAATGAGATCCTGTGTAGTAGCATTAGCTGCTGTAGCTTCTTCAAACACATACAGGAATTTAGCTGTTATGCCCTCGCTCTTTACTGTGATTAAAAACCCTAGTCATGTCAAGTCACACAGTGGTTACCTGCCTGTCTGTTCTAAATTACCCGCATGGTCTTTATAAATCTAGTGCCTCAATCCAACTGAAACGATTTTGCCTTTTTCATCGGGACTGGAAAGATTTTAATAGCTCAACAACAATCACAACCATAGTTTCATGTCCACATTCTTATTCAACCATGACATTAGCTTTTACCACAACCCTCAAACCTTATCTTCAGCCTTGCGGTGTTCGAAGAAGTGTAAGACATTGTCTTGTTCTCAAAATGGCTTTCCTACAATCTACCAGCAGAGGGCATACTTAACGTTGTTCCTTGAGTGTTAAGACATTGAAATGACAATCAGTAACATACATCTTTATGAGATTTGGTAAACACTCAGAAATAATAATTATAGAATGAACACTGATATTGGACAGACGTCTTAACAATTTTCTGAAATGCAGTGTCATAACATGTTATAACATGGTAATAGTTTTTTGGTCATTATAATAACTGCTATATCACTCTCTGTGAAGGATGACTGAATAAAGGCTTGTAAGTCTGGCTTATATAATTATGATGATGAAATTCTTCTTGACAGTATAATAACATCTGTCTGCATTAAGAAGGATAAAAGTTTGGCTAATTACAGACAACGTTACACAACATAAACACTAGTTACAAGTATGGTGTATTGGAATGTTTTCCCTTCATAGACAACGTATTCCCACGCGTAGTGGGTGTAGAGATTTTAGTGTGGGTGTCATGACTAGCACTAGCTATATTTTTATATGTAGTATATGTAACACAAAAACATCTGTCACTTATTACGTTGTTGGGAAGAAAAGTGGTTAAAAATATGGGAGATATTTTGCTGGAAGAGCAGTTGGTTGGATTCAAACCATAGGACCACCTCAGACCACAAAATATTCTCACGTTAGTCCTCAGCTATTTATGTGTATTCTTTAGATAAATAATATTTCCTTTTTCTCCCACTTTTTCATGCCTTCCTCATACTCAGCTGTGTCTACAGCTCTGTATAATAGCCCTCTGTGCCTAGCCATTCTAGCTTTTTTCCACACTGCTCTTTCAACCAGAAAGTCACATGGGTCAACCTGACGACGTCAGTTAGCTTTGCAGGTGCCCGACATGCCCGTGGGAGGCCAAGAGAAGCTGTGCTAAACCTGTGATGCAGCCCAATGTGTTTCACTGACCTCCTGTAAAATGGATGTCTTTCTACAGAACATAACAGTTTGTCATTTCACAGTGTTGAAGGACGCCCCACTGGCACCTAAAGACCAAACATGCTTTCCTGTGATGCAGCTTCTTCTTCCATAAAGAAAATTGACTTTTTAAAGAAAGACTACAAATCATCAATGCAACAGTCAGAATTCAGGTCCCCCACTGACCAGTATCTACAGAACCTTGGCGCTAGGTCTTTAGAACAGCCAGTCACTAATTGCCTGCTTATGAAAGGGAATTATTCCGGTATTGTTCTTGTCTGTGGGCAGTAATTGCTGTGAACAGTAGGGAATAGGCTGCTGTTGAGTTTCTGTCAGTTGCTCATGTTGATTCATTGCCATTCATTGATCATTGAACCAGGTGGCAGGTGACTTTTGCATGGTATCATACATGATGTGTGCAACTGTCCCACATCTATATGTAACATATCTAGAAGCTTTTCTACCCATTTGTTTTCCATTTCTTTGTTGTTGCTATACACAAAATGCTAGAGAGGTAACGTACTTCACCGATTGCAACAAACAAGCAAAGAATTAAATGTGACTTAAGAATAACAAAATAATTGTCTAAGTGGAACAGGTAGTTATTTCCTGTCCAATCATTTACTCTAACTTGGATTCATTTTGCTCAATTAGCCCTAGGAGTTCCTGTAGGGGGCACACAGAGTTAGGTTAGGGACTTCAAAGAGCATTTGGAATGTTCATGAGTATATGGAATGTTCATGAGTATTTGGAATGTTCATGAGAATATGGAATGTTCACGAGTATTTGGAATGTTCATGAGTATATGGAATGTTCATGAGTATTTGGAATGTTCATGTGATTAATATGATCATAGATCAGTGTTGCTGGTTGAGAAGCCTTCTCCCTGAGGGAAAAAAACTGTTTGTGAGTCTGGAAGTGCCAGCTCCATCGATGTGTACTGAAGCATGACCCCCTTCTGCCGCTTCCTGAAGTCCACGATCATCTCCTTAGTCTTGCAGTCGTCGAGAGAGAGGTTGCTGTCCTGGCACCATGTAGCCAGGTCCTCTACCTCCTCTCTGTAAGTGGTCTCATCATTGTTGGAGATGAGACCCAGGAATAAATAAAAAAAAGTAGGAATAGCCTATAATCAATTGAACACATTTTGCGGGATCAATCAATGTTAGAGTTTACATAGCTGGCCAAAAACGGAATTTGCAAAGGGTTGGAAACCCTTTGGAAAGGGTTTCTAAACCATTGTTTTCCACTTCAATATGATTGGGCTACATCTCTACATTACACGCTAAAGGTCTGTCAGATATTGTCATTCCAATTAATCCAATAACCCCCGATCTTCCAGAATCTGACTTTTTATTTGAACATAACCCAAAATCTAATGATGCTTAAGCTTATTCTGTTATTTGTGTTTTATTCATGTTTTAATTGCTTCAAAACATTGTTAAAAAATAAATGGCAATTACTCGAAAAGGTTATTGACATTTTTGTATATAAAAATTAAGATATCTGTAGCTTTTAGCGCATAAACTAAATCTGCAGTAGTCTGATGTTTTGCTCCACAACCATCAACATTGTCAAAATGTTGCAGAAACCCCAGGCACGCGAATTCACGTTTGCAATCGTGAACACCCGCATAGAAGTAAGATTTACTCGCGCGAACGTAACCTGATATTATTAGGGCCACCCGCGATGGATTTTCAAAACGCAAATGAATTAAATTAACAGTGATTATGAACCTGCACCCTTAGCTTAAAGTAAATGACGTCAGCAGCCAATGATAACCAATGAACACAATTTTCAGAGATGCAAAGCAAGCAGAATCACATGGCCTGGCTACCTGTATGGACGGATTTGATGTGGCTGCGTCAAACGCAAATAATCATCCTTTGGCAGAGTGCTTCCCAACACACCTTTTCTCCTCAAGTGTCTTGGTAAATTCCATATAATGTTTTATCTTGAAGGCAGCGCCATGTTACAGCTATCCTTCAAATAGTTGCCAAATCTATTAAACAATTCCTGTCTAAGTTCTTCGGTGCAACTCGTCCTGGCTGTGTTGTTCAGTGCATTTGACAAATAAACCTTGAAACTTGAAGAAAAAGATATAACACCAGGTAGGCCTATCGCCTATCATTGTCCTGAGAAAAGATGCGTCGAGTAGATAACTAAATAAAATTTTATATGGCTCGGCTAATATTATCGTAGATATACTCAGTTTTTACTAGCCATCCAACCAACCAAAACCGGAGAAAATTAAACTAGCCCATCTCTAATCTGGTTATGCGAGCCCACCTTTGCGCACATGATGATCACACACAACTGAGGCGCGCAATTCTTATTTTGGTTCATATCACAATATTTTTAAAACATTAAAAAATAAACTCAAACATGCAACGTGTCATAATTATTTCCCGCACCTATTCTTTTTCAATTGAAGTAATCCAAAAGTAATCGTAAATTTTTTCAAAAGTATCTGTAATCCGATTACAGTTACTATTTTTTTGTAATCTGTTACCCAACTCTGATGCTATGTATCCATTTGACGTTAATGGGTGCTGGGTGCACGGCTTTGGTGTATCATGAACTTTAGCAAGGAGAGCTGGTGCTGCCATCTTTGCATCCTTTGTTGCCACTTGCTACAGGAGAAAATAAATGCTACGTAAAACTACATTGGTTGCACTGAGGGGAATTGAGTAACACATTATTTATATAAAAAATTAACTAGTAAGGGATTACTTAAATGAAATAACTAACCTGTTACATAACTCGTTACCGTTAAAAAGTAGTCTGACTACTGTAACGCTTTACCCCCAACATTGCTCATGACTTCTATGACATTACATTATGTGATGACAGATAAATGCCACAGATGTACCAATGTTTTGTCATGTTAGATTTTCTACAGTAATTAAAATCATAAATTGGTTTAACTTACCCCAGAGCCTTTGGCTCATCTTGTCCCACAGCCACCACTTTGGGAAAAGGCGCTGAGCGTAGCAATTTAAGGCTAATCTTTTGCCAAACAATGCACGTTTTTATGAATTATATTTTTCTACCTGGATAAATTTGCTTTGATTTAACTGTCATCATACCTGGCATGTAAAAAATGTACTTTGACAATCAAAAAACATTTTTTTTGGGCAAGCAAAACCATACCACTTTTCCCATGCGCCTTTCTTAATCACTGCTAGTTGGAAATGATGGCTTCTTCCTAAATGTATTGTTACATGGTAAAAATTGTGTACAGTTGTCTAGATGCAGGGGGTGGGTCAACTTACCCACTGGCTCATATTACCCCACTCTCCCCTATCTATTCTTGTGAATTTCTTTAAAATGTTTGCCTTTCAGACACAAATTTATTATAGTTGTTCACGCCAATTAGCTATTAGCCAATTGTCTTTTTCTTGAATCACGTCCACTTGGGAGACTGGGCCTGGGGACTCTGGTTTGGACTTTGGTTTACACTCCAGCCTTGTTTTGAGTTTCAGCACACGATGTAGCTCCTCAGGTTCTAGTCGCCGCATTGCATCTGGTAGAGGTTGCGCCACCAAGGCTGGAGGTCCTTCAGCTCCTGCCAGAGGCGGCTCAGCAGTATTGTAGGGTGGGGGTCGGCCAGAGGGACAGTTCAGGTCTGCATCAACCTTAATGGGAGGAACTAAAACACAACCCCCCCATAGATTTTCTTTCAGGTCATGCATCTGTCTCTAACTAAAACTGCCATTGTTTGGAGAGCCCAGCAGTTCCCAAAGATGTTCCCAAAAGAAATGTTCACAGTATATTAGTGGTGAAACATAAGACCTAATTAACGCGCCCTTACATCATTAATAAACCTATTTTATCTCAATTAACGTGCCCTAACATAGTTAATAAACTTGTCAGTCCTTTCGTGATATAATACCCATGCATCGATGTCTTGTCATCGTATTACTTTGTGTTCTTGCCTCCTGAATTCAATTTTCCCTCAAGATCCTGTACTGACCAATCGGGAATCTCATAATTGTCACTTACCTCTTACAAGGCTAACCCTCTCCGGGGTGGGTTTGAACTCCAGAGACCCCGTGTCTCTGGCCGTGCATGGTTGACCTGCTTGGAAGAGGACACGAGACAATCAGGTTAAGGATCTCAGGGGGACGAGCCCCCAAATTGTGGTGGAAATGAAGGTTCACCAAGAGGAACTTCGAGACAGGTAAGAGTGAGACCCAATTCTCTTGCACAATAGTAATTTAATAGTAATTTATTTTACTTGCAAGCAGAGAGACACATTAACACAAGACCAATATAATCTCTGGGGCGCAGCCCAGTAGCCTTCCTCTAACTAGCCATAATGGGGTGTAACCCTGTAGGTACTGTTAGCCACAGTTTCCTTCGTGTCCTTACACAAGCAAGTGTTTATGTTTAATAACAATCACTACAGTTTTATAACAATCCCTTCAGTACTTTTCCAATTGATCTAACATAACAGAGCAGGCTGGCACCTAGTAATATTCCACCCTGTTAGCACATGTGTACATAGCTGTAACAGTAGTTCAGCAAATTTCCATAACAAAAGTTAAACAAGGGACAAACCCCTTTATTGAGTATCATATAATTGAACTGTCTAATACTGATTTCATTAATAGGTATAAAACTAAAAGTACAAGATATTAGTCTAATTAAGGTACCAGAAGGATACTGGGTACAACTTATATACCTAGATAAAGGACCTTGCTCCCACACCTTGCAGTGGATCCAATCATCACATTTGTGCAGAGGAGCTGGTTGGCCTAGGTGAACATAGGAAGTTTAAACATTGAGTGTCAGAAGGAAAGAAGAAGAGTGTTGTTTGTATAGCAGTGATCGGAGAGATCATGGGAGGACATGACTAAGCCAAGTGACCTTGGGGTATACAGAGAAGAGGAGAGGACATTGCCTTTTGGGATACCAGTAGTCAGAGCCTGCTGAATGGACACTGATCCTCTACACGTCACGTGATATGAGTGGCCTGCCAGTTTGAGAGCGTACAGATCCTGAGACACCCAGCCCAACAGGAGTGAGAGGAGGTGGTCTGATGGACTTTGGACAGGGCTGGCCTGGTGGGCTTGGGGCAGTGACAGCAGAAGAATCTAGATCAGCAGCACAACACATAAGAAAGAATGTGATTCACCAGAAAGGGCAGACTGATCCGAGCTAGGGTTAATGGCAGGAACAATGTGGAGAGAGAATTAATGTAACGCTTTATTCGTTTAGCAATTGAACCTTAAAATCAGCCCTACCCTTAAGAGGAAGCGTGAGAAAGCGGCTTGCAGTGATAAACGCTAATATGATACGCTATGAAACGCTTTTGTCTCTAGTCAAGATTCAAGCAGTCATGTTTAACACTAGTTGAAGTTTATTTTATGACTTATCTGGTTTGCTGGAGAGAAAAGCATTGCAATAGTCTAGTCTTGAATGAGCAAAACATAGAGTATTTTTCCAATGCTTTACGGAGAGACTCTACTTACATACATTTTAAGATGTGTTTATTGACTTTGCTATGTTTTATAGACAGAGGAAAAATCTGGGAAAGACAAATGAGAGCGTTTCTGAAAGAGTAGGCCTGAACAGAACCCAGTCTGCTGAGGTATATGTGCATCGGAAGGAACGGTTTAGACTGCTGGAACACCCTGTAACGTTTCACGTTACAGGGACCGAGACCGAGACAAATGCAGGGTCGAAAAAGGAGTTTTTTAATAAGAACCAAAAGAAAAACAAAACCGAGTGCTGTGCACTACAGATACAAAATAGACTATACACTGAAACACAGAACGCCACAATACAACAATGACGGGGGAAAAAGCCTGAACTAAATACACGGACTAACAAGGTGAACAGAAACACAGGTGAAAGGAATAAACCGATTAACTGAAACGAGAACAGGAAAGACCAAACAAGGATATGACAAACCCGGAACACACAGAAAACACGAAGCGGAACCGTCCCGTCTGGCTGGAACCATTACACACCCTAAGTCAGTAGAGTTGTATTTTATCAAATATATTGACAGACAATCCAGTGCAGTGCTTTATTTTGTATAATAAAGATCTATGAAAAGCTGCTTAGGAGAGAAGAATGTGAGACAAAAAGAGTAGCTTGAAACATGTTGGTCTCATGTAGCTTTCACGCTCAAACACTGGAGTCCATTGCATTGAGTGAGCTCATTCGTTGACTTTTGTGATTATTGGCGTACTGAGATGATAGGAAATTAAATTGTATTGTAGTGATTAAATTAAAGGTTTAACTTCTTTTTACATAACTGGTACATAACTTCGCTTTGACAAAAATAATTTCTTTGATTTTTCCAGGCCAGAGAATATGATAAATCCCCAAATTGGTATGGACCTCACTTCCTTTTCAAAGCCCCTTCAGCAATACAGTATGTCTGTTTGATTTTCTCACTATCAGCCACCAAAATGATTCTATTGTTACAGGTCTGGGTCAGTGGAAGTGTTCTTTTGAGTCACCAAGATGTACACAAAATAGTTAAAGAATGACTCGTCTAGCTAATGTGTTTTCAGTTATTGACCCCCCCCCCAGCTATGGAAATAATGAAAGGGAAGTGAATAATACAATAATAGTACTTTGATTGATTACACATTGGCAAGTGTACTTTCCCACCAGGAACAATAACTAGACAGCGATAGAATAATTCTGTTGACAAATAGGTCACGGACGGAAAACCATGCTTATTCCAGCAACGACTCACAAGTTGTCTATTAGTCAGTGTGGGGAACTGTAGACCCACCACAGCCCAAGCCAGCCTCCCTGGCGGGGGGCAAACAGAGCTACAAATGTCCCGGCCGAGAGAACAATCCAAGAGTGAATGGAGCAGAATTAGCCAGGCCCCTAATGCCAGTTTACTAACACCTGTATTAGTGCACCATCACTGTGGGGAAGATCACTGTCCAACATCTAGTAATCCCATAAGCCCCCACAGCATTTGCATATTCTTCATTATCTTATTTAAACCTGAAGAAGGCAGGTTTTCACGACTGGCGGTCTCCATTGCTAAACTCCCGCTGCCTGGGTGGTTGTGGGATTGAGTAATAGAGTAACGTTAGTGAATGTGAGGCTGATATGTATGTAAGGGATTAACCGAATTGAGCTTGGGTGTGAACCAATGCAGGGTAATTGGAGAGGTGGCAAAGATGGCCGAGCCATTACCCTGAGTCTGTTTGCTCAGTGGTCAGCTGACCTGGTTTGGCAACTTTACTCCCACTTTTGGCACTGCTACTTAGTAATAGTTTGTGTGTCTGTGTGTGTGTGTATAAGGGGAGCTTTTTGTCCCCAGACCTTAGCCCTTAGGACCTCTGTATACTCACCAAGCTAAGCAGATACCCCTACAAAGCAAATGCCTTGAAGATTTAGCATGGCGGACCAGTAGTGTGAGGAAAAAGGAAAAAATTGTACATTTCAAGTGATACTTGAAGGGGCGACCCAATCAGACCACACATTCTGTTCTCTACAAGTGAGAGATAATTGAAATCTATAAACACCTCCAAAGCCCCTTTCTTATTTTTATTAATTCTCTGCTTTCAAATCTCTGCATCAAATGTGCCGAAAGCTAGGCCTACTTCAAAGAAGATTGAAATGGTTCACATTCAGCATAAAGAGAAAGGCATTATTGAAAGTCTCTCCCACTTGCAGAATCTATTTGATTGTGTTGTATTTGTATTTGAAGGCTGGTAGAAATATAACATAACGTCACTTGTGATTTTGGGTTACATTTAAAGTCTTATTTTCAGGTCTTATTTTACAAATATATTATAAAATGTTTCATCAAAATAATTTTATTTGTAAGTAATGTACATATACTGTAATTTGGTGTGATTCATTTTCAGAAAAAAAGAAACAGTTTTTGTTGTGGTAAGACATACTAACAGAACTAACACACCATGCTGTCTCGAAGTAATTAATTTCCCTAAACCAAATACTGTACATATTTGCCAAGAACAACAAATCTGCACAACATCACAATGTAAATCATTTGTAATTTAATTTTACTGTTAAGCCATTACACCTGGTAGTCTTGTGGATAGGAAAATAAATACACCAAATTGTATACTTTTTGGAATATAAAACTTTATATATTAATACAAGATACCTTAAGGAATATTTCAAAGATTTGAAGCAGTCTGGAAAGCTTGTCCATCAACAAGGATGGCCATTTTCATTATTGAATTACCAGGAAAATATAAAATTCACTTTATCTACCTAATAAATAAACTTCACCCAGCTATTATAGATTATACAGTACTTCTAATCATAAAGTACTCTTACATCCATTTTGGTAATGATAACGTCACTCTGACCCTAGTCCAGCATTTATGCAAATAAATTACAGACTTTGTGATAGCGACACCAAAAAAGGCTCTTTTTTAACTTTCCCCATTTTTCTCCCAAATGTCTGAATATCCAATTTGTGATTATGGCCCTGCTTCATCACAACAACTCCCAGTGAATTTGAATCAGTTAATATTGAGATATGTCTTCCACAGCACAACCAATGGCATTCTGGTCATCATGCTGCTTGTAAAGCAAGATAAAATACCTGAATACTTACACGCCGGAAAGAAAGCGCTCTCCGTCCTTCTACCTCATTTGAACTCACAGGTGCACATGCTGCCACAGGGGGTTGCTAGAGTGCGACAAGGCAAGGCAACCATATTAAATTACTTGGCCACCCAAACCCAGATGGATGACTGCCCTCCGCGGGACCCCCCTCGGGCTAATTTGTGAGAACGATTCAAACCCTGGCCTGGCAATATTGCAGCTAACTACCAGGTAGTGACTTTACCACTGTGTCATTCGGTGCCACATGCCATTTCTAATATATCCGCCTACCAGAGGCATGGGGACATATTGGTTGTCACAATTTTTTTAAGGCAGTGAAGTCATACATTTTCTCTATTTTGACAATGTGTTTGACTATGTGACTGTTGGCTTTGTGGCTTTTGGACACAATTCACTTGGTTATATTTTCAGGAGTAATTACTACAAACAGCCCAAAGATGATCCATAAGGTATCTTTTATTAGTGTTGAGAGGCTTTTATAGTGTATGCATCATTCTGCACATAGCTCACTACTCTCTAGCCCATATTGTCCAGGCCTATTTATGTATTTAATTGGTGTGATTTGATTTACTATTTGTTTATTTTAATGTGGCACTTTAGTTTTTTAAAAAGTGCTTTGGAAATTGAACTGATTCAAACTGAAATTATTTTTTGACATATCCACTAGAATGTACTGTGACATTTTGTGTTGTGTGAATTTGTTCTTTAAACATTGTAAAAATATGGTTCCAGGTGGTGCTAATTCAGCCAGTGTTAGGACGGCAAATAACCACACACGTTTACAAGATGACAGAAGAGCTGCGCTAATCACATGGATGATTTTAAGTGGGATTAGATTAGTTGACAATTCCCCTCAGTGTTTGACAATTCGTGAAGACCTTCAGAGCCAATTAGGGGGAAGGTGGGTTTTGTGCGTGTAGGCATACATGCATGTGTTTGTTTGTGTATGTGTGAGAGAGACAGAGGTCGAGATGGAGAAAGAGATATGGTGGAAGAGTGAGAGAGAAACAGACAGATGGAGAAGGAGTGAGAGTGATATGGAGAAAGAAAGAGATAGAGAAAGAGCGAGTGTGAGAGAGAGAGAGAGAGAGAGAGAGAGAGACACAGAGCGAGCAAATGTGGTCCAGCCTGGGAAGTGTGTGTGTGTGTGTGTGTGTGTGCTTCTCTGGATCTGTTTGAGTTATGACTGGCTAATGGGTGACTAATGAAACAAGTTCCTCATTACCTTCAGTGTTCTACTGGGGATAGTTGAGCTAGCTAACTGGCCACTACTGTCTAAAAGCACATCAGTGTTGTGTTACACATGCTAACCTTTGGGAAGCTTCACTAACTGTTGTTATCGGGGATATGCAGTGCTATCTAGAGATGGGGTGTCAGTTGTATTTTGAAACATCTTTGTTTGCTACACAAGAACACATTTTTTGCCGTGTCGTAACTGAAGGACCAGTTGTTGACATGATTTCGTCTGATTCCATGAGCTCACCTTGTGGCTTCTACTGTCTCCGTGGCGCTTCATGTCCCATGTGCTGAATGGAAGTTAATTACCCGTGCCTGCATCCTGCTAGCCCCGTCTTCACACCCAGACCGGCGCAAAGCTTTCATAACAAGCAGATTAAAGGCCCGTAATGACATGACACCAGGTTGGAAACAAAAGGCTTGGACTGGTGGCTGCCATCATGGCTTCGGCCTCCGCAAACAACACAACGGCGGTGTGGCATCAGAACTGTATTGATCACTCAATTTGTGGCCCTGGTTGTCCTGGGGCCGTCTGGTGCTGTCCCTTGGGGCCTGCAGGGCTGGCCCAGGACTCTGTCTGCTCCCCTGACAGGCCCAGCTCTGGGGGTGAAGAATGGGGGAGGCAGGTGGTGTGACGAAGCAGCGCCTTGTTAGAATGGGGCGGGAGGGGCGCATCGGCAGACCCTGTCCAGAAACAGGCTGCTGCCTGCTTTTTTTTTACATCCCACCAACTGTTCACATTTCAACGCTCTGACCCTTTTTTCATTTCTATACAATACATTGTTAACAAAACAGTTTACAAACCGCGGGTGATACATTATCCACTCTGACTTCCCAGATTTACTGAGGCTAATGGATTCAGCTACTGAGCTGAGCAGAAGTCCACACAAGAACAATGCTCAGTACTTTCTTTGTGTGGCATTTGAAAACCAACGCAAACTTACTGACAGACTGTATTTGTAATAATTGTGTGTATATTCTAATTATATCCACACATATTTTCTGTTGGGCATATGATAATTCTGGGAATTCGGTAAGAGTTTAGCTAACAAGTAAAATAAAAATTCTCAATAATTTATTTGGGCATACTGTATGAAAGAATTAGAACTGAACAGAATAACAGAATTAACAAGCGAACAAAACCAACGGCAAACAAATGGAGAAAAGGGAAGAAAATGGATTGGTAAATAGCTCTGTTATTGTGACTCAGCAGCAACACTGGAAGTGTTTCCACTTTCCATATAGAAGTGACTAAGTAGGCAAGCTTTGCACACTCCACATGTCACCTCAGCCGTCTTCCCCGAAGAAAGCTTTCCATTTATAGCAATCTTAAAGAAATTAATTTGACTTTAACTGGATCATCTTTTCTCTTTTCAACCAGTCAGGGACCCCTGTGGTTGACAATAGGGCTTTTGAGAGGGGAAGGGGGCTAGTGTTGGCCAAAGGTTAAACAGGCCGTCCCCTCATGATAAATCACTGCTTAATGAGCTTGCCATTGTCCCATATTGTATTGCTCACTTTCAGACCGTTACCTTCTGGTTGTAAAGCTGACACAGCTAATGAACTGGCTGCTTTGAACTCTTACACAATATTGACTGATTGCGTGGAGCAGATGTCTCTGGCCAAGCGACTAGTAAATGTACATTTGATTAAGAAAGAGTGCCTGGCCCTGGAGGTGGCTAGTATGTGTGGGTGTGGAAGGATGATTCACCCAGGGAAGTTCATTTTAAAACAATGACTTTTCACTTTGACATGGGAGACCTCTCTCTATGTGAAGCTTCACTGGAGCATGGCTAGTTGTTTTATTCCTTCTGACACTATGTTTTTCTGTTTTTCTGTTTAAATCGGAATTAATTAAAATCTAAGGCTCCTTCTGTTGGATTTGTTGGCTCATTGGAATAAAAATAACTACTGAGGCAATTGTGTTCAACCTCAGGTGTCAAATTTTGGTGTTCACTTCTGATAGTGATCTTGTAGTTTAATGATGGTCTTACCACAGTGACATTATAGAGACACTTAACTAACATTTAACTAACAAACACTTAACTAACAAGCAGATAGAGACACTTAACTAACATTGGAAAATGGTTTGCCATAATTCTGATTTTTTTTCCCCACAAGCCCAAATGTGTCTGATTTTTTCAGTATCATACTGACAACAGAAAAATAAATGTTTAAATTCAGTGAAACTTTGAAGCATTGCTGTATTTACACTGTAAATACCCCACCCAAATGGTCAAATGACCTCCCATACCTTTCTAGGGTACTATATCCAAACCTACAACTTCCACCAGGGCAAACCCCTGTTGTATGCTTTCACTTTCAATTAGAATTAGAAATGTTTTAACACAGGATTAATATTGAAAACAAACACAGGATTATATTGACATCGTAAATAAAAACAGGATAAGACTGTCAACGTAAATAAAGGCAGGAGTACATCAATTTTGTGAATAAAGACAAGATTTGATCAAATTTGTAAATAAAGACACAGATTATATTAGTAATGTAAATTATGACAGCATTATAATAAATCCCAGCCAAAATCTACATGCGGAGCAAGGTAACTTTGAGAGGCCATCTATGGATATGTAACAAAAATGAAGTGATATCCATAATGGAGAACAGTCCTCTTCCAGCATGCCCTTAGGGGGAGGTAATGGCTTAATAAGTAGGCATGACTAAACAAGAGCCAGTGCGCCGGCTTGTAGTGACAGACAGGGAAAGTGGAGGAGAAAGGTATTGCTGAGTTCCACTGATTAGCATATAATTGCTGCCTTTGTATTAGACACAGGGAATTAGGCCGGGATTCAATCCCAAACCGGGTTATAGGCCTTGCATCTTTTAAAGGCGATGTTTGTGGAGATCCTATTCAAGGCAAATGCTATTATGTCAGCTCAATCGGAAATTGCCTTTAAGAGCTGAAATGCCTGTATCCCACTTTCAGATTGAATCCAGGCCTAAATGAGAATTCAGGCCTTAATCTTATTTTGGCCCTCCTGCTATTGGCTTGGCTGTCCCTTTACTCAACAAAGATCAGTTGCAAAAGCAGTTTTGAAATTCACTAATGCAGATTTGAAATTTAGTTTAGTATTCAGAAAAAAGGCGATACGCCATGAGATTTTTCAAAAATGTATAATTTGCTTGACATTGAATGGAACATTAATTGAGATCAGCATGAAACTAGAAAGCTCTGAAGGAAATACTAAAAAATCTGAATAAATTATCATAAATAATAATCCAATCTTCTGAGAAAAGTTATAACATAGCATTTATTCCTAAACTCTCAGAAATGGTTACCTGCTTGTTGATGTTCAGTGGGCAAATGACTTACACAGGAGGTAGATAAGAAGGTTTGTTGGTGGTCTCACTCATGTTGAGCTTAGGGACCACTTCAGCCTCAAAGTGAAGCTTTGGTCAGATTAGTTAAAGCTTCTGGTTCCTTGTTGAGAAAATGGGAGCCTACTCAATCATGATTTTACTTTGTGCTGGAGCAAGTCCCAAAACATTACAAAATGGAATTTATATTTGTGAAAAACACAGTTTTCCACTTGTATTTAATTTTTTTTGAGTGGGGTCCTAACATAGTTATACTGCCTATACATTAAGGGTTCAGTAGACCTTCCAAATTATGTGAAATATATAAAACGTGGAAAACACAAGGTTGCATTTCTGTTGTGGAATATATTGTAATGTGAATTCATTTAGATCGCACTCTTTTGGCTACGGCCCTTTTTAGGGCCATCTTTAGCCATGAAAACTACATGTTGACACGTTGTCTGAACTGCACTTAAATGTCAGTCACATTCAAACACAGATTTTGTGCTCACTGGATTGAATCCCAGCCCACACCTGGCTACATCCTACGTCAACTACATCTACCACCACCAGTAGCTCATCCAACCTAACACACGACACAACCACACTCATTCGATTTCGCTTCAAAGATCCTACATTTTCCTGTTGCTGTGCATGACGCCGTGTTTGTCGGTAGAGCATTATCTGTGCTCCATTAGTCATCATATTGACCCAGCCATTTTCATGGTGTGCCTGTTGTAAATTTGTTTTTACATGGTGCGTCTGCCACAGTCTGTCAGTGTGGTGCTCACACGGCAGGCCATACAGGAGGGTGAGCGGCGTCTCCCATGCTGCCCTGTGCCCTGATAAATGGTCCGTGGTCAGCTGGGTGAGGGGAGGGGCCCTGGGGCTGTGCAGGAAGGCCCTTGGGGGTCGTCCGCTCAGCGGTATGGAGGGGATGAGGTGGACCCACGCCAATTATGTCCCTTTGTGTCACAGTGCTCTGTGATTGACGTCAGTGTTTCCCTCTCCCTGCGACCTCCATTGAAGAACACTGGCCAGCCAGTGACCTGCACAGTGAAGCCCACACATTTGCTTCTGGCTTTTAGTAGAAGTCTCTCCTGTGGGGCTCAAGAAAGTATTAAAATATTGGTGTTGAAGGTTAATTTGGGTGTGGTGCAAGGATGTTGTTCTGTCTAACTCTTAAGCTACATTTCCAGAAAAAGATTGAATTGTTTCCAATTTTAAAGTGACTAAAAAGTGCCAGATCAGAAGAATATTTTTTACCACACTAGAGCACAGTGACGGTCGGTCCTTGCCTCCTCGCACAGTTTGGATCTCTATACTCCTGAAAGGCCCCTTTTGTCCATAGACACAAAATTATCACTCATTACTTACAAAAAAGTACGTTTCCCAGTTTCGATCAATTTTCATTAAGGCCAGACTCTTTATGCCGTTCTCAATGTGCTATTTCTTCCTCCCTTCACCCCCCCCCCACACACACCAAGTGACGGTTGAATAACTACTCTAGAAAATGGGAGCATAATGACCCGGCAATGGTGACAAAACCTAATTGGTCACGGAGGCCAGTGGCTAATGAGCTGAAAACAGGAGCCCATGGCTGTGTAATAACTGTAGTTTACTCTGCCTCTTCCTCTTTCGTCACAGCCCTGTGTGGCATTTTTAACAAACTGAAACGGCACCAGATGCAACAGGGCTCAGACACTTTGACTTGAATTGGGAAACCATATGTTCAGATAAGTCATGGTTTTCCTTTCCCACAGGCAGGGGCCAGTGTATCTGTGAGGTGGGACACTGGTGGCCAGGAAGAACCGCTTTACGACGGCCGGCAAAAAATAGGTCTCCTACGCAAATCTAAATGTAACTTTATTCTATTTCATTGAAGATCTGCATTTGTGGTGGGGTTTTAATCACATTTTGAAAAGCCCAATATGTTTTAAGTATCTTGTAGCAACAACGTAAAGTGATCAAATATGTTTTATTTTGAGGATTTTTTAAATAGACAGTCAAAATATATTTAATTGTAATTGATTAAGGTACACTTTTTTACTATTGGAATACACACTCCGTATACCCCCTGTTGATCTGTATTTATTTTTCGGCGACAAAGGCAGAAAGTTTCCCAAAGGCTTTGTTTTTGAAAGCAAGTCTGCTCAGTTCACAGTGTTGTTAGCTCCAGTCAAGTGAAGTTATTATCCCTTTTTTAATATACTGCACTTGTTGCCCTCGTGAACCTGTTGAGAGGTTGTCAAAGGGACCTGGGGAGTACCACTGGCTCCTGGAAATAGTGCTGCTGACTATGAGGCAGAAAGGGGGAACTCCGGTTTTATTCAGTGCCTAAGATAACACCATACAGAATGATAGACTCCTCTGGGTTGTTTGTCCTCCTCGCCCATTGTTCTTCCTTTCAATGAGTGAGACTCTCAGCTGCACTTGAGGGGGCCGTCACAGGTAGGAGAGCAACAGAGATAATTCCCAGCCCATGGTTGACTGCCCCCTTATAGACACTCACCCAGGGCCCTGAAAGGCCTCAGACGTTGGTGAATAAACTCCTACTCGCTTCCATAAACTTTTTCTCCTCCTGAATTTTCCGGGGATGTGAGCAGCTCCCAGCCAGGCCCGGGGATGCCTCTGAAAGAGAGCCTGTTTGGAATCAAAGCCTGGGGGGCTCCACCCCTCTCTGCACACACACACACACACACACACACACACACACACGCGCACACGCGCACACACAAAGACAGTGCCTCTGATCCAGTGCTGAGGCCGTAGAGACAACAGACCTCTGCTTTGGTATACCATCCCAGGTACACAGACAACAACTATTAGCCACTAACAATGTGCTGTTGGACCACTGTTTTGCTTTTCATATTGTATTGATGTGCACATTTATGACAGGGCTCATATACAAAAGAGACCTTGGTCTCAGGATGGCTCAAAAGAACAATGAAACAAATGTTTCATTCTAAATTACGTAATGAAGTTTACTAACCCCTTGTTTACATTGTTGTAATTTGTCTCACGGTCTCATGGTCAAGTTGACTTTTTAAATGTTTAAATCAGCTGAAGAGAGGCTTGCTTTCTGTTAACGTTCTGTGTCATAATCACGTTAATATTATTCAGTATTGCACGAACACAATGAAAAGTAACCTACATGCATATATTACAGCCATTTGTCTTTCTGAGAGAGTGACTCCCATTTCATGTGGGTCAGGCCAGTTCCATTATAAAGGAACCAAAACACTAAACACATCCTAAAGGGAATGCTGACATTTAGCAGTGTCACTGTGCATTAATATGATCCTATTGATGTTGTTTTTTCATAGTTGACTACTGGGCAGCTGCCTATCACTAACAATGCTCTTCTGGTGTGTTAGTCATTATTGATTCCTGGTGTTGTTAAGTCTTTGGTCAGCAGGACGGGCTTGATAAAGAAATGATCAAGGCCCCATAGAGTGCTAACAAAAATATGTCGGCGATTCACTAGGTGTGTTTTGACTGTAGATGCTGTACTACAGTTATTTTTAGGGCGCTCCTGAAACTTACTGATCTTTCAGTTGTCGACAAAACAAACTTTAGGAGCAGGAATGATTCAGCGATAATATGCCGAGAGTTGATTCTACGGCAGGATTG
Organism: Esox masquinongy; assembly: GCA_016801175.1. NCBI lineage: Eukaryota > Metazoa > Chordata > Actinopteri > Esociformes > Esocidae > Esox > Esox masquinongy. Next base: position 29,131 of record JACXGI010000743.1, on the reverse strand, counting down.
TGCAACATTTGAATTTTCAGAGTGAAGAAGGACCTTAGGTGACATCCCTGGGGGAGATGGAAGCATTGTTGGCATCTCATCATGGGCCAATGTATTAAATTCAGTATTAGTTTGATCCTCTTTCAGATCTGACTGAGCGGGCCAAATTCTAAGACCTATCTAAGGTCTATGACACAGTAGCACATTCTTAGTGTGACCTGACTCATGCTCCCTTGGCGAGTTAAAAGTCACAAAGAAGAGTGTGCAGAGAGCCACCAGGAAGATTTCGGGCCATCAACAATGCCCTGCTCCCCCTGGGCCATGGGGTGTGCAAAAGGAGGACCTGCTGGTGCCAGCAGTGAAGTGAAGAGCACCTACTTTGATTGACAGTGTCTGTCAGGGGCAATGAACTCAACTTAAACCTTGTCTTTATGAGCTCTATGTAGAGCTGTTCAGCTGTGACCCTTCCATCTGTTCTTGCTAATCTGTCCATCATTTGAACTGGGTGTCAGTGCTTAGGCCTCTGTTCAATCTTCTCTCTCTTCAGCATGTATGCAAAACAGGGGTCGGCAACCTTTTTCTGAAGGGCCAATATGCAATGTATCTTACAATTTCAGGCAATCTGTGTGATTTTCATATGCACATTTTAGTGGAACAGTTTAATTTCTATTGTAACAACGTCTTCCTTCCTCAACATCATTGAGAAAAAGCAATCAGGTATTTCATGGGATCGGAGGATTACATTTTAAAGGATGTGAAAATAGGCAGTTTTGTTTTCTGTTCGAGGAATATGAAAAATGACTGGTAAGCTCCATTCAGTTGTGGTGGTTAATTAAATGCAATGTAGGACTTTTGCAAATAACAAAGTATTTTGTGCAACCTCCCATTTTGAGCAGAACGTGTAATATGTTGTTTTTATTTGCATGGTATATAAGTAGAATCATTATCATAGTCATAAAATTCCAAGTTTAATAGTGAGTAGTTTTGATGAAATTGAGCACATATAAGCACATACATCATACTTTTAAAACCAGTGGCCAGGTAATTAGATACGCACATACTCAGTATGTAACGGAGGATGAAGCTACATTACCAATTAAATGGAAACATTTCACATAGTGAAGTTATGAACATTTAATGTACAGCACATGAATTGGTGGGAGGAAAAGGATTCTGGATAGACACATGCTTTGTGCATGCCCTTCTGAAAAAAAAAAATCCTACAAATGCCCACAGAACACTAAATAATGGTGTCAGGTCCCAAGCAATAGCAAATGCAATTTAAAAATGAGTGCAATTTCACAAGTCTTCTCAATGTTGTTACATTTCTCAGCGTGCCAAGGCAAATACCTCATGCAGCTTTAGCATGCATGACTTTTGTCTGCACTTCAAATGGACCAAAATGAAGAGAAAAATGAGCCTGACTAAGAACTTTATTTTTATGTTTCACTTCATTGCACATGGAATGTTTCCTAAGATTTTTGGGAAAACAATAACACAAACTGCCATAAATGGAAATCTGAAACAAAGACCGGTAATGTCTCTCAGGACACAAGATCCCATTCATTGTAACAGTAACTACACCAATCTATTTTAAACTGAATGCCTGCATGCACTGCAATGATGCAATGATCTAAGTCACTGCCTTGTAGTTCAGCTACTGCATTGTAGCCAAGAGTTTAAATCCCCAGTCGTAGCACACAGACAGTGACTGGGAATCCACAGAGGACAGTGCAAATTGGCTATGCACTGTCTGGGGTGAATGCGTAGGATGTCAGACAGGGCTGACTTGTCTTGTTGCCCTCTAGTGACTCCTTGTGGTAGGTTGGGTGCCTGCAAGCTCAATCATTTTTGTTCCTTGAAGAATGAGCTTTCCTTGAACTTAAACTTTCCCGAATCCTCTGGAAAGATGCTACGATGAGGCAGGACCATAACTGCAAACTCGATATCATGAAATTGAGAGGGGGAAAAATCTATGTCTGCCGATGGTAAGCAGTTACGAACCACAGCAAAATGCTTCAAGATTTCCCCAGCTAATGCTCTCACCAAGTGACACAACAGAACATGACATTTGCATGACAATTAAAACACTGATCATTGAGAGTCAATACCAAACTAACAGTGACATGTCTGATTTGCGGATGAGACATACACATGCTGATAAAAAATAGACTCAGACATAGTCTGTGGCCTTTTCATGAACCTGAATATTACCAGCTGCGGCTCACAGCAGATCAGAGAGCATCCAGGGGCTTGTGGAATGCTGTTTTAATCTGTATTATGACTGACCCATTCACCAGCATCATGGACGATTAGGGAATAAATCAAAGAAAGATGATGAGATTCAGATTGACACAAGACCTCTGGAAATGGGATTAAGTCTGGGAAGCTGTTACTTCATCCTGGAACGATCCACTCTACTATAAATCAGAACTAGGACATAACAACCGTTGAAATAAAGTTCCATTTCAATTTAATTAGAAATTGCAAAAGTTGATAAGAAAAGGCAGGCCTTTATTGTCCTTCTTTCTGTTACTGTTTGTATTCATGTATTGTGCTATAGTCAGCAACAGATTAATGTCTCAGAGCTGAAAAACAAAACCTTACCCTAGTACCCACCAGATGTCCGTGCAAAGTCTCCCAAAAACGGCAAGCACATGGCCTTTAATGTAAAGTTGTCCATTAATTAATCTGTTTTTCTCTCCAAATACCCTTTCCTTCAGCTCTTTTACGTTTAAGACTTTTTTTCAACACACTCAGGAGCTGAACTATGAGACAGAGAAAAGCTCCATTGAAGAAGTGAAGTGTCTTAATTAAAGCCCAGAATTACCAGCACCCTCCACTTTTGCCTGCTTCTTTCTTCCAAGCCCAGATCAGCAGGAGGAACGGTCCAATCCCACTTTAAGGTCCCCTTGTTTGCTGCCGCCAATAGAAAGTCCTATTAGATACAATGACAGAGAGAGGGTTCAAATTAAAACTAAGGAGCTCCCTCCTCTGCCTATGTCATCCCCTCTCATTATTTCCAATATGAGAAAGTGAGAGGGAACTGAATGTGGCTTCTTTAAATCCTCTGCATGGCAACACTTGATGCTAATTAACAGAGACTTATTGTTGCAGACCAATGTATATATAAGGGTTTAGTGGGCTTAGGGAAAAGCCCCAAAGTGAGGATGAATAACTCTATGGATAACTGACCCTCATTGGCCCTCACCTTGCTTGGCCTATGGGATGGAGCCACAGGCTTTTGTCCTTTAAATGAACCAACTGCTACATAACTTCTGACGGAACGCCGTCCTCTCAGTCAGATCTGATGAATAGGATAACGCACAGTAGACGGGATAAGTGAAGACAGCAGTTATGATGTGGGATACAGAACATGTAATCTTAGAAATATATCACCCACAAGACTCCATCTTTAAAAGCACCGTAGACCTGTTTCTCAGGGATCAATGTGAAACATGGTTAGGAGAAGTAGAGCTACAGTAATTTGAAAAACAAATACCCCCCCAATACTGTAGAAATAGTTGAATAAAATTATGATTATCATTTTAAGTTGGATAGATCCATTCAAGTTAAAAAAGCAAACGTGATTCCTCTCTTCCCAAATCAAAGGCTCTTGTTCCCTGAAGCCTTTCCTTGGACTACTGTGGAGCGACACAAAGAAAAGGACACAGAGGCCTTGGAGACTGCACTTTCTGATTACGTATACATGACTTGGTTCTCACTCTATTATCCCCAGGCAGAGAATCCATTTTCTGTGAGCCATTCCTCGGAATTCATCCTCATCTCAACTTTTCTTTTCACAACCACAACGTGCCCCTTCAAACAAATCAGGACCTCTTTTCTTCAGCTGGTGGAAAGATGAGAGAATATGTCAGTATGTAAATTGTCGGTTCATATGAGGCTAGCTCACACAGCCTCTTTTTTTGTTGTTCTCCCTTTTTTTCAGTCCCACAAAAAAAGAAACAATTATTTGGACAACAAAGGAGATGAGGATGGGGGGGTGGCCAATTCACTGAGCAAACGATAGAAATCACATATCGGGGAGCATTACAGAATAATTACACATATGCTTAGATGGGAGGCATTCATGGGGGTTTTACAATATTTTAGGGATTAAAGATGTTAGCGGTGTGGTCCTCTCTAAGGGATGGGGATCGTTGACACATTCAAATGCAAAAGCGTAGCGTTTGGAGAGTGTAATGCCGTCTGTCTGTGGTGCCTGCTACAAATTTGCAAAGGGCTTTCCTGGGCCCAGACACTGGGCCCTTAATGCCTAAGTCTGCTCCCTCATATAAAGCAGGGGACAAAGGCTGGCAGATACCACGATGCATGTCGTTTCTTGACTCCGCTGTGCGGATTTATCTCATACTATGGTTTCCCATTTCACCGCTTGAACATTTGGAGAAAGCAAGAATTATTCCCATCGTTGTAACATTTACAAATTTTTGCTGTTCTTGAATGTGTTGAGAAAACAGACCATAACAAAATACATTTTCCAGACTTCTTCAACACATATTTTCTATTTATTAAACCGTGACTAGATGGACAGAATCAGAGTTTGACGGTGCAAATCAAATTAATACCTAATGTGACCGTCTTTACATCTCCAGTGAAAGTCATAAACTAACCATGTCTCCAGACAGGAACACAGGTATGAGACTTCATGACAGCTTTCATCTCTCTGCCAGAATGTCTCTCACTGGCCGAAGTTGGGGCCATGAAATCCCTTTTTTGTTGATGTTTAGACATGGAAATGTAAAGTATTCATGGCAATTATAGGCATGAGAAATTGATGAAATTACAGTCTGTTCTTTGAAAAAGGCAGAGCGGGTGCGGAACAAAAGGCGATTGGCTGTGTCAGCAGTGTGATAGTGGCTTTCTAACAGGTGAAGGGCCCTGTGTGTGGGATGACTGGGATCGGCACGTGAATGTGGCAGGACAACAGGCCCCCTGATGGGCCGGCACAAAGAGGAGGCACACACCAGAACCACCAGGACATTGACTGAGATGAGCACCCACTCTTTCTCTGAGGGAAGTCTTTGGGCCTCCTCAAGTGTTACAGATATGGCACATTTCACCAGACGAGGACCTTCGAATGGGAGGTGAATAGCCTGGTGCACACTTTCATTTTCCCCGGTCCTTTTCAAAGACACTGCGATGTGGCATGAATGAGCGACGCTTGAAAATATCCTCCGGTTCGCCTTTCTCTCTCTTTGTATGTGTGGGTGTGTGTGACTTTAGTTCTCGTGAAATTATTAAACAAAGTAGGAACCTGAATGAAAGCAGAGCATGCTGAGGGGGTTACTATGATTTGATGAGTGATGTATTGGACATGATGAAGTTTTCAAACTGAAAATGAAATGTAAAAGCTTTTATTTATATATACACATTGTGAAGCAAATTGCATGAGCCTCGACCCTATTTGAATAGTTCCACTATGAAAACAATTAGGAAGTCTCTTCTGTTTCGAACCATTTGTCGCCATGCTTGTGGTCAGTTCTGTAGTATTCCAAGAAGCAATTGCGTATTTCTTTGAGATCATCCTTTGATTAAAGGTTTTAGTCAGCAGAGTACAGTAAAAGCTCTATAAATATCTCATGTGACAGGTGTTTTTCTCCCTTTACAATGAAATAGTTCCAGCGAGAAATAATTTTCAAGGTGTCACAGCGGAGTGCAAACAAGCCTTTCATTCAGAATCAATGTACCCCTGGGGTGGGAAAGGAAGTGAAAAGCAACTTCTTGGCCTTTCTGTGACAAATCCTTCAAGTCAGGCCACCTGATAAACCCTGTTAATGAGAACACACACACACACACACACACATCCATATCCACATACTGGTAGGTCCACACGCTGTGTGGTGGGCCAAGCAAACTGTGTCTCGAGATGTGGCAGAGAATTAAAGTCCCGGGCGGCACTGTGGACCTCCACTGGACTTCTTTTACACCCATGCTTCCATGAATACAGCAACATCTGAAACCAAACTTCTAATCTTCGAAGCCTCCGGAGAATGGGGACTTCCTATTTAACTTCCCCCACCAACACTCTGTGTCCTCACTGCGCCTGATAGTCTTTAGGTTTCTCTCTGACCCAACAACATTACAGACGACTGAGAGTCTCCCCTTTGTCACATTCCATGTAAAGAGAAGTATAGGGCAAGTGAAAAGAGGCTTTTCTTTAGGGCAACAGTGATAAACTCTTGAAAGAGAAGGACATGTTTCCTTGATATGGACAATAATATTTGCACATCGGAAGCAAGAAGCAGCTTAGATTTCCTCACCGTGTGTCTCTCTCAGGGACTTCAGTCATTGGAAAGTCAGAATACAGAGCTCCTGTAAAAATATACAGAGATATTAATGATTTATTCAAAATCAAATGTAGTATCAAGTTGAGAAAAGGTCCCATAATAATGTCTGGAGGGACACTGGGGGCCCCAGGACTCTTTGTTAAGCAGACCCCACCTCAACGGAAGGAGGGATGATTTCATGACTGAGTGAGAATGAAAAAAACACCCCTCAGGAACGAACCTCAGCTCTCAAGTGACTATTTTGGTTATTTTCTCTGAGAGCAGTAACACCTACATTGTGTTCGGAGAGACAGAGAGCATTCAATGGCCTCCGAAAGAAAACCCTTTCACTTCAAGGCAGCTGGGCAGGCCAAGTGCTCCGACCAGCCTCTTCACTCTTGGATGGGTTTTGTGCAAAGCTCAGATTCAGAGGCCTCTGCTTCACTCGCTCAGTGGCAGAAAGTGACTATAAATTCACCTTGCAGGATTTTTACTGGGGCTTGCTGGCTTCATGGACTGAAGGCCTCATTATAAAGAGTGGCATACTGTTATATTGCAGCCTTTTGTTTTCTAACACAAATGCAACATGAAAATACCAAATGATGTTTGTTTTTAGTGTGGGCATCTGAGGCTGAGTGCCGGGCTTTTCTTTTCAGGTTCCTCTAAGCAGTATTTTGGGCGCCGTGCTCTGTATCTGTCTGTCAGGGAGATGAATACAGAAGACCCTGAAAGCCCCTCTTTAGAGAGCACCCAGAGTTCAAAAGGTCCTGCTTAAATGTTTGGGACCTTTCTGTCCACAGTCTTGACCATCAGTGGGCAGGAGAACCAGTGGTGGATTCAGGGGCTGGTCACTTCATGAAGTCCCACGCCAAAAGAAGTGAAGTCCTTTTGGGAACGGCTCTTTTGTTCTCTTTATACCTCCACCTTCTTATGCATTGTGTTCTCTCTGGCCACTGTTGGTATTCTCTATAGAAGTTCTCTAACCTTTCATTACAACGGCGGCATTTGTCAGAGTTTGAAACCGTCCTAGTTGCACATTGAATGAGTTCTATGTATTCCACTTCTTTCAATTACTCCGAATGCTACTTTTCATTGTCTCTTCAGATGGATGCGCAATAGCATAGACATTATTCATGATGTATGCAGCAAAACAAATTCACCACTATTTTACCACGACTTAAAGCATGGATAGAGACAGATTTCCTGTTGAGCTGTTCACAAATCAGGGAACAGTTCTTTAAAATTGAAGTGTTTTCTGTCCTGCAAAATAACATAAAAATAAGTGGAAAAGAGACCTTCAAATATCTTTAAAGCGGCAGTCAGAACAATTCCTCAGATGTATTTTTAATTAATAAACAGCCTGCCACTTGATTTGAAAGAAGGATTTCTAGAGTATCACAGAAAGTCGATCTGAAAGGAACAGCATATGCCATGGAGCATGTCTCATTTCATTTACTTTGTGCAAATCAACAGATCCCGCCCTAGCATGGCGTCACGGCAACAATGACATTCAGTGGGGCAGCCACGTCAGAAGTTATTACACCTTTGATTCAGAGAACAAGGACACCAGTACTAGAGCAGCTTGGGATCAGAGGTTCTCCCTGTGGGGGTGGGAATGGGGGGCCGATATCACCCACCTCTTCAGGAAGTGTCCTGTGAAAGCCCAGAGGGGTGGGGAAGAGGCTCCCTGCAGCCCCGTAGAGTCCACACAGCAAGCAGGCACGGCGGCGGGCAGCATTATCCCATTGGAGGAGGAGAACCAGGGGCTGCCAGTCTCCTGTCGCTGGTCCCCTATGCCTTTCAACCCCACGCCCCGCAACACAGAGAAGGAGATTAGGATTAATCTTGCGTCTGACATGCTGATATTAACACCGTTTTTTCAGGCTTTCCTCTCGTTTGCTGTACATTTTCGGCTCGTTAAAAGCAACGGAGAGGTGGGGGGCAAATCCAAGTCTGGGGCATGGATTACTCCTAAAGAGGGAGGGGGGCAGTTTCAAAGGGTTTTTCTTGTGATGGGGACAGAAGGAAAATCATTTTGGCAGAGGACAATGTGGTGTCAGGATCCCTCTCTATTGATGTGATTTGGGATATGTGGGTTCAAGTTGCCACACAGGGAAGAAGAGGGGGGCTTTAGGTAAACCTAGCCATTTGATAGGCCTACACTCTTGTCGCAAATGTTTGACTGAAATCATTATTTGACCAAGGTGAAGAATGCTGAGGTTAAAACCTCCGCTTTGCTGAAATCCACACAAATCATATACAAATATAAGTCAATTTTTTTAATAATAAAATTAACATTGCATGATAATGGAGATAAGCGGAGGGGATAGCCAGACGTTTAAGTCCTGGGATTGAATCTGTGGGTCCTGACATCTGACAGCTATGTCAGCTCGACCTGTGGCTGGTTGAGTGGAGCTACTAAAAATAGAGGACACACAAAGGTGTTCAACAGTTTTAATGGCCATCGGTTTTCATTTAATGGCCATCAGGTTGCATGATAAATTTACCCTTCAAATACATTGTTTGAATTGAAATGAATGACATTTGTCACCATATATTGCGCAATCCACATGTATTTACACACATGGATGAAGAGCAGGCACTATTTCCTTATTTAAAAAATAATAAAAACAATTAGACTTACCTCCATTAGCCTATAATAATAGCACCGGTTTTTAAAGTAAAGGCCTTTTGTTTAGAATAGTTTACCAAAATATATATATTTTTTAAAAGACTAAAACAATATAGCAACAAACAATTGTCGTTGAAATTATATTGCATGGTTCAGTTCAGACCACTTCCAGTGTGTCACATTGTTGTTGGCGTTCTATCTGTTGTCTTAGCCTGACATTAATGCTCCTTCAGTGGGAAAAGTTAAATGTCATCGTCCAGAATTTTCCCTCTCCCTCACCTCCTTTTTGATTATCCCTGTGAGAAACCCTGTTCTTCCTGAAGCGCATGTAAGAAAATATGCACTTGCAATTACACTTTACACTTTCAGGGCCTGGGCCAGGGAACCCTCCGGAAGAGACACACTCACACGCCGACGTTGAAAAGGCAAAGGGCCTTTGCTGTTATGCAAATATTCCAAACAGTAAACGGTTGAGTGAGAATTATATTTGAATTAAATGAGGCTCTGGCTTTCTATAACGCTGAATTGCAAGGCAAAGTCTCAATACAGAATCCCCACGCCGCAGCCATGCATATTATGCACTTGACGAAACGCAAACTGACATAAATACCATGGCTCACTTTCAATCCGATTACTCGGCTAAACCACATCAATGCCAGCCAGCCAACAGGCGCTAGCGTCCCCCATTCAAGTGGCCAGTGAACAACCCCAGCTCCTCCTTGGTACACAAGCACTCTGGTTGCCACTGCGGAGCCCCCACGCTCAACCCATCAGCCAAACTCAATGGAGCCCTTTCGACAAGGCGCTTTCCTTAGCTCTCCAAGCTCAGGCCTAAAACAAAGCTAAAGATTGTGTCGATGTGCTCAAACTCCCACTGCAGGCCTGTCAGCCTATACAAGTGCTCAGGTTTAAAAAGGCTCTTCCCAACTGAGGACTCAGGGCTCTTTTTGTGTGCTATCTTATTGAGTAGTTTTTCCCAATGTGTCCCCATTATGACGATCAACAAGAATAATGCTCCAGGTTAGCATGACCAAGGGGTCATTTCTGGCAGCGTTTATCGCTTGTTAGCAACCAGACCTTAATTTAAACTGGTGTTGACAACCACAAAGATTCCCCCTTTTTTGGGGCTTTGTGGCAGCGCTTGGGTTTTCGCTGAGCACATTTTAACCAGAGGCGTTTACAAGACTTTTCTAAACAACCTGCCAGGTGCAGAGGGATCCCTGAAGGTCCAGCATGGAGGTGGAACATGATGGAGGCCGATGAGATTAGAATGAGAATGAGATACATTCGCTACATTGATGTCCCCTGAGCTCCCATGACCAATTTAGGACTAATGAGCGTTCTATGAGTGCTTTCCAAAAAGCCCAATGTTTTCAGCCTTCTATGTTAATGAGGGAAATAAACTAGGTTTTGAATTGAACAGTGTTCGGGCTAAGGGAGTGTACAAAGAAAATATTGAGCTAAATGTTTCCCATATATGTCAGCACCCCAGGCGTATTTATTAAAATTGTTTCAACCATGTTCGTTTACTTAAATATGCTCATGTTATTACAGCAAATAATGTACGATTTATGCAGATGACCTTAACACTTTAATAAAGCAAAGCATAATCTTGTCATTCCCTCTTTTCAGGTAAAGAAGGAGAGCTTTTTTGTGGGTTTTCGGTTAGGCCAGTATGGCTGCACGGTCAAACCAGAGCAACATGGACATTGATTCCAGATTTTCCCACAGCATGACGCATCACAGACTTTCCAAACCTCCATTGCGTTGCAGTAGCAGCAACAATAAAGCCAGTGAGACTGACACTTTTCCTCAAATTCAACTTGTCACAATATTCAAATGCATTTTTTATGTGTTGTAGTTCAGGGACTTTGAGCTTGTCTAATTTGTTTAACTAATAATTAGTTCAGTGCTTTGAAGAGGATTCGCATACAAACAAACAGAATGAAAGATGACAAAATACATGGTTATTTGACTCTTAGTTATACAGAGATATTCACTGTGGCTGATAACAAGTTAACAATTCTCCAAAACATATCAGTCGCCAAAGAATACACTGTCATTTGAATCTAATTTTATTACCTGAATGTTTTATTCCTTCCCAATGTTGATAGAATACATAGTACAAATGCCCTTGATTTCATTCTCTGTGGAGGCAGCACGATTGAATTGGTTGATAATTTTTGACTCAAATTCTTTCATAATGATTGGACATTTACCTCATGCATCACAGTGATTGTAAACATCATGTAGAGGCTCTCAAATACAGAAAATTCCTTTGATTGTATTTTAATTACATGTTAAATATTTAGTAGTTAACATGTAGTAGTTAACTAAGCAAAACATCATTATGAATCTATGACCAGACAGAGGATGGTCTAACTAACATTGGTGGGGGGTAAAAAGGACCCAACATGAGCACAGATTGGCTGCCAAGTAAATTGGGGAACAGGTGCATTGACAGCAACACACACACACACACACACACACACACACACACACACACACACTGAACTGCTTTCTCTGTGGACTTGTGCCTCTCTCCATTTAAAAACAAGGGGTGATGTTTAATGCAAAGTTAATATCGATTTAATGCTTGTCAGAGCTCCTCTGTATCTATGGCCATTCCTAATCCCCTCAATGCTCCATAGCGGCTGGATCCTGGAAACAGATGCTGAGCCAGACGTGAAGAGGGAGAGAACCGTGCAAGGAAGCTTAGTAAAGGGGTTAAGACCTTCTCCGAACCAACATGCAAAATAACTACCATGTAAAACCAAAAATGAAATGTTTAAAAATATGTGTTATAAACAATTATGTTTGATTCAAGATGATAACCTTTTAGATTACTTTGGAAGGAGGTTAGGCAAACTTTTCTACTTAAAAATAAATAATTATTTTAGCCCTTTTAAAACAATTCCTTCTTTTCATCTGAAATATTAAATACATGAGAAGCCAAATTAAACACAGGTACAATTTTAGAAAAATAATTAAAAAAAATCTGCTTTGTTTTACAGTACAGACAAACACAGCCCCTGGAAACGTCTCAAAACAGGAGTGCACAAATGCTAATAATTTAAAATGATATATTATTTAAATTATGTGGCAAGATATACTACGTTCTTGCCACATTTCAGGATATACAGAATTATTTGTAAATAATATCAATATTATTTTTATTGCAAACATTGGACCTCTGATATTCAACATTTCAGACCAATAATCATGCAATTTTGCACGCAGCACACAGCTGTGTGTAAGTGCTTCTTCTGAGTATTGATATTTGCCATTCTGCTGAAAGTCTTCGACCACCTGAGGACATTTTTAAAGCTATTTATCCAGGCTGCAAATGTTTATTTGTTTGTTAAAACACTATTACATTACGTCAAATACAAATCAACATGAATTCAATAACAACACTAAAATTTGCATTTATTATCCAAAATGTCATTGGTATCTTAACTAGAAGATGGCTAGAAGATGGCTAGAAGAAATGTCATAAAGAAATTTATAAAAATGCAAAGACAGAAAATGCAGTGCAACACGCAAAAAGACGCCTGAATCTAATAAACAGTACTTAAAGATGACTTCCTTGAGGTACAGAAGCATCTGGCATTTTGTAGGGCTAGTTGTAGCTAAAAACCCCTTCTTGCAATCTCTTCAGCTTGTTGACTTACCGCAAGAATTCCTATCGGCAAAGTCCTAAAAGTCAATTTCTTGAAAGATTTCCCCTCCATGCAAACAACACAAATGTCATGGAAACACGTGTGGGAAATATGGCGGGGGAATGATTGCGAATCTCCTCAGTACTTGGAAGATATTATTTGTATGTGTATTTCACACTATGTTGTGCTAAAAAAACATATAAAGAAATATAGTGCTTATATGCATGTCAACACCAATATATGTTCATGCCCTCAACCGACTGCATTAAACAAAACTTTTGTTTAATTTTACCACAAATCAAAATCAAACTGTACAAGAGACACGATGTGTACAAAAGTGCAGCAAGGCATGATGTACTGAATCCAGAGATTTTGAATACTGTTACTGAAGCATGCATGTAAAGCCCATCAGCATAATTTAACAATGACATAAAGGTGTTTTGCACAACTTCATTTCTATGCTGAGATAACTGGCATGATTTGTGTCTATAAAAGAAATAAATTCTAACCTTTAACTTCTTAACCAGTTCTGAAATGTGCTTTTTACATTACAGATTGTCATCAAACCAGGCTCACAGGTATTTGTAATAGGGAAGACGTCCTATAACAGGGTTATAATTTTGAGATCCTCCAAAACTAGATTTTGAGGCCTGGAGAATAGCATACTAAGCCTAACTTGTATGTCTTAGGCTGGTATGCTATCACTAATATCATTACCAATAGCATTACTAATACCATACCAGCCTAAGACATACAAGTGAATTTTGCAGGAATTGGAAATCAGACTCTAAGTGTGCAACTGCTTATGCAAGAGACAGAGCAGAAGCCTACAGTGATGTGTCATTAACATTAAAATGACAGTTTCCTACAGAATTACAGATATCGTTTATATGAAGGGTGAACAATAATTAACCTAAAATTGAACCCTGGGGAATACCTTTGTCAGCTATAACAAATGCTCATTTAGCAGTCACTTCTAAACCTTAATAGACTTATTTTTTAAATCTTATGCTGAAGAAACAGTAAATTGTAACCATGCCAGACTGGATTAATGTATCATGGGCATGTTACAATAAATAAATCATCACTGCTTTGATTATTATTTATTAGATCAGTGTTTTTGACTGTGCCAAAGATAGTGTACTTCTTCATTTCCATACAGTCTGCATTCTATTGACCTTTTTACCATTTACTATGTTGCTATAACAGAAATGCCATGACATTTTTGGTTTGTGATCCCAGTTCTTAAGTGGTTTTCAAACAGACCATGGACTGATTTCAAAACATCTCAGGGTGATTTGCTTCAATACTTTAGAAAAGGTACGTTTTTCACCCCGTCAATTGATGGCAGCTCAGTTGCCTTTTGGTGTTTAAAAGCACAGCTCAGTGTATGATTAATAGTTCAACTGTTTGTTTTTATCCAAAGGCGTATTGCGTATTGTCTTGCTTCCTAATTCATTGCTAAAGTCAGTTTTTGGAAAACATTTTTTAAATATTTTAACGGAAATGTTTTACATTTCCAGACTTTAAGGTAGCTGTTTCATTTGAGTGTCCTAAAACTGTTTGTGTAGATGCTTTACAGATTATCTGATGACTATCTGTAACATTTTGTCTACCTGCTAACCGTTACACTTACCTTAACCTTTATCCTAACCCTAACATTAACCGTTACCATATACCTTATTTTTAACCTAACCCTATTCCTAACATTAACAAGCAGTTGCTTATCAAAAGGAAGTTTATTGAAAGTTTGTTGGTAGAACACCTACAGATTAAAACTCTCTAAATAAAGTATGAACCAATCATAATATTAGGTTAAAAAATGGTAGAATTTTCAAGGTTTTTCAATATATACATGCTGAAACTAGAACGGGGCAATAGAACAGGCTAGCCTATAGTATAGATTACAGTTTTTACATGAGATAGTAAAATTATTTGGTCTATGGAGTACCATACCCCCCATAAAAAAGTCAAAAATCAAATATAATAATAATTTCGAATAAATTAAAGCCTCAGAAAAATGCTGAAATTAAATGTGAAGTGATTTTGCGGCGCTGTTAACGACTGTATTACTTTAAATCCAGTGCAGCGGCCACACCTCCTGTGTCTGTAGACATGGATGGGGTGGTGAGGGTTCTATGTGGATATAATATCTTAAAATGGGAATTAAAATGGTTTAATTGAACGACCGACCAGCTGTTTCTCTCTATTTGGTAAAAGGAAAACAATCGTGCCAGGCTTGGAAAGCTATAGAAATTAGTTTCGGTCACCAGGGCTAAGCTATATTTCCTGCAAACCATCTGCTTGATTTGTACAATAGGGGGATTTTCTAAGGTTTGTGAAAGAATAAAATGCTTTGAACATAACAGTGATGTATTTTTCCTGTGACGGTGGGTGCTGTGTTAATGTGTCTTATAATGTCTGGCCCATACGGGACAAACGAAAATGTAATGATCAATTACTATTGTTCAACACGGAATGATTTCACGGTTACATTAAGAAATACTTGCCTGTTTACACATAAATGAACTGTTTAAATCGCTTAAGCGTATACACAACGCAATTAGTTGTTTATATGACTCATGAAAAATAGGTTAATATGAAAAATGCTTATTTCCATAATTCGATGCTTTGCATACTTTCTAAAGTATTGTAAGAGGCTTCAATACCGAGTCCAGGTGACAAGTGCAAAACAACCAAATGAAGAGGCTATACCTAGCATCCAAAAATGATCACGAATCTTAAACCACAAACGTAGGCATGAAATTACGTTCTTCCCTAATCAATAGCTATTCCTCAGTGGTCTGAAAAGATGTACTATCCTAGGCTTTATTTACGTAGTCTAAAAAAAAGAAGTTCTGCAAACAATGTAATTATTACTAGGGCTATGCATAGAATTTAGGCCTACCTATTCAATGGGGTTCACCTGAAAATAGGATAAATAGTGTCAATAGCTCAATCGACCCTAAACAAGACTGTCAGTTTATAAAGCAAGTAGGCTAGGCTATAGTGTTAAATAATAAATATAATATAAATATATATATAAAATAATTATCATTACAATACATTTTTTCGCTGTAGTTGACATGGTATGCATTTTTTCTTCCCGGGAAGCTCATAGTGCATAATTTCATGGAGATTTACCTTCTGTGCCATCAATCGACACACGCGGGATTTCGCTTCCACTCACTTTTAGAGCATAAGAGTTGACTCTTCAACAAGAAATGTGAAGGTAACACTTCAAAATGAATGGTTAAGAGAACAAAACCGAGGGAGCAGCGGTCAAACGACATTAGTCACAGGTCTTAGCCAACAGGCCTCAGGATTCACCTCTCCAAACCGATCACAGAAAAAACTTCAAAATACAATCTTCCTTAAAGAATCTCTTTTGTTTACTCCCCCCCCCCACCCCCGTTTTATCATCTATTTCATCAATGGGCATTTATAATTTTCCTCCTGCGGTTAGCTAGTATCTATAACCTTTTTATTGTTCTTATGTTGGGGGTTCTTAAATGTAGGTTGTAAACGTTCTGTCTTGACTTTGACACTGTATAAAAATACTTTCAAATTACAAAAAAAATACAATTCCCAAATAATACAATTCCCATTCTATTTTATAGTTATTTAACAAGACAACATGTACATCCTCATACTACAAAACATATAGGCCTAGCTACTGGTGTAGCTACTGACTTGTTAAGGATTTAAAGATATCTGTTATTTTGCATGCTAGACGTAAACCAAAATATTTTTTTATTAAACCAGCCCACTGACTTTAATAATAGACCTATGTCCAGGTTTGTGTAACGTCTACGTGACTTGAAAACTGACCAGAAGTGGAAATGGTGAGCGGTATCACAATGAGAAGATATCCCGCTGACGGTTTCGCAGACACCCAGGCTATTAACCGTCCTGGACTAAAAAACCCAAGATCAATCAAGACTCTCAATTGAAATATAATTTTAAACCAGGACTAGTTTTAATCTGTGTCCGCGAAATCCTCCCTAAAGGTGTGGTTAGAATCCATACAGAGTATTTTGATTGTTTATTTATTTTTCAGTATGTTTTATTTTAAACCATTGCCAAACCTTAAGCCTTACTTTAACCATTTGGAATGAATATCTAACCCTAACCATTGTGCAGGGGTCATTCTTATGCGTTTGTTATCATTTCATCATTTACTTGCAGATTTTGCTAATATTTCCCCCTTAGACGTTTTTTTAAAATCTAATTCACTTCACTTTCAGACGTTTGCATTCGTCCATATGTTTAACTCCCGGGACAAACGTGAGATAATGAAATTGAGATTGTGAGAATTTATTTTCTAAAATAAAATATTTAGTAGTATTTTTTTAGTCTTGTCATTGATTTTACTGTCTGGAAAATAATTGATTACAAAGATGTACAGGAACACTGGGCATTCCCACCAGTTAAAAAACATGTTTTTTCCCAGCCAAATGTTATTGTTCAGCGAGAATATGACATGCACTTATTTCCCTTTGAAAGACAACCCACATACTATTAAATGAACCCACGTGTTGCACAGCATGGTTCTGACCTATCTAAACAACACATGCCTGCCGCTCTTATAAAAAGAAATAAATACAAATCCTCACAGAAGCAACCTAGTCGATAATATCTTTTAGGATTCCAATAAAAAAAAACAGTAGGACTATAGGATTCCCTAGAATGTTTTGGAAGAGTCACAGATGATTTTTATTGGACTTTTCGATATGATTTGTTCTTTTACTATTTTTTATTGAAATCAATCCTTTAATATATAATAACCGAATAACAAGATAAACTAGCTGTTATATCAAAGACATCTGTTTTTGGTGATTTATGACAAGGCCTAAATAACTGTCATACATTTCAAAATGAAGGCCCTCGAGCTTAGAATATATTTAACATACAGAAATTAAAGGGTTCATTCCATTGTTATTTATATAACTTATAATAAAAATAAATTCATACACAAATTAATGAATTATAATAAGATTATATTGCAAGTAAGCGCAGTAATCATTTATGCCTTCAGTTTTGAGCTTGGAAACAGAACACAGCGTTCTTTTTTTATAACTTATATAATAAATTCAGTCATTAAATTTAAAACCGTTTCATCTATTGTGTCACAGCACAAATGCACTTCCATTAAAGGCTAACAGTCTATTGAAATCAAGTTTAATAATACGATTTTTCAGAAAGATTTGTGTCAAGGAAAGAAAAGAAAAAGAAGTTGAGAGGGTGACAGTTGGCCTCCTTCATGGATAAGAGGATAGAGCCCTAACGCCAGAGCTGCTCTATTTTCAGCGCAGGGACGATCGACATGAATTGGGATCTCTTAGATTCAAAGTTTTAACACACTTTTAATATGCTCTGACAAGAAAACTGTCAGATTTTTCACTGAGAGGAACAAATTGTTGAAGACGGCATATTGTGGTTATAAAATCTCGCTAAATATTTATAGGCTACTCAGTTTTAAGGCTACGAGAGAAAAGGGTCATATAAAGCAGACACAGTAAAAGGCATATAATCATACTAACAACCATAATTGTCTAATTAGAAACCAATGGTCCAAAAACAACAATATTTGAATACAAGAGATTGCGGAATAGGCAATCTATTGCTAAACAGCATAATTACATCACACAATACAATCAACTTTTATGGTTAAGTAAACACACTGCGACACGTCCTTAGAAATGAAGGAATCGGCATATGCTCAGTTACTCTCACAAGTCCGAGCTTAAATTCGTCTGAGAGATTCTATTTATTACCCCTCTATTCACAATCCAACGTTTGCAGTAAAAAATAGCCTTTTAATTAGCCTGTATGTGTTGCAACCGTTATCACATTAAAAGCAATAACCTACCAAAGAGTGGTCAGTATGCAAAATTGATGACTACACTTTCTTTGTTAAAAGGACATTGTCTAGCGCTTGCTTATGAAGTCTAATCCAATCATAAATTGCTTCTTCGGACCAATCAGGGGGCACTGAATTTCCTATGAAAGAAACTCACGTCGAGAACTTTGTTGAACTTCATTGTTAGGCTGTCAGTTTCGAAAGGGCTTTGCTAACGGTCCACTATAAAACCCTTCTTCTAAAGGGAAGGGCCAGACGAGAACTGAATCTTTCCACTTGGATCATATAGGCAAACTCATTTAGATTAAACGGGTCTACCATAAACTTTCCTTAACACCTAAACGGAGCGATGATGTTCCCTAGTGCACTTGCGCCTCACGCTATGTACCCTAGTCTACGTCGACCGCCGCCTCCTCTCTCCCTGCCACAGTCCTTGCATTCAGCATTTGCTGCCCACTCGAGCTTTTTGGTGGAGGACTTGTTGCGGATCAGCCGGCCAGTCAGCTACTTGCACCGAACGATTCCGTCACCCAGCGTGTCTCCTCCCGCATCCGGAGCCACCACGCTGACCAGCAGTAACCACGCTGACATCTCCACTTCAACACAGACCAGAACGGGCTCTCCTCAGACCTCACTCTATATCAACAACGATCCCAACTACCTTAAGTTTGGAGTAAATGCCATCCTAGCACCATCAACGAGAAACGGTAAGTTAGGAAAGTACACGCTGAAGTTAACGTAGTAGCCTAGATTTATAAACAGGACGTGTGTTCCATGGCTGCATGCGATGGTGGACATTATGACTGTCAATATTTTAGGTCTAGTCTCTATATTATTTTGTCTATGCGATATCAAAAACGAAATAACATTCAACCAATGTATTCTATTGTTTTATCTTGTATCACAGCATCGTCTCCACCGTCGATGCATCATGCCATGCACGCAAAAGCCTTCCCTCTGCCGTATTTTGATGGATCATTTCAACCCTTCATCAGAGCATCATATTTTCCAGGTAAACCCGCTTAACCATTTGTCATGTATTCAGCGGGTGTTGTGGCGCCTAAGAACAATCTGCCTTTATTGGTGAACCTAGGGGGAATACAACCAATAGTTCAGAGGTTGGAAGCCGTAGAACATCGTGGAATCAGTCTCGCCAATTTGATGCCCTATTTAGCAGAGGCAGTGACTGCTGACATTTTGCATCGGTTCCCCTAATCTACAAATTAGCCGGAATTGTCATGGTCTAAATTTGAGGCGGATCCCCTCTCACAAGGAAGCTGCTGGCTCTCTTCACTGCTTCTTTTTCCCACCGAGCCAGTGCATTTAGCTACTGATAACTCACAAAGCTTTCAGCACCATGACCAATTGGTCAGCTCCCTTCGGGCAGCCACACACAGACCCGAGGTTGACTTAACCATGCTGCTGATAGGCATTTACCAGTCATGGACTAATTTTCCATTAGGGGCTATTCACTTTTTCAATATTCTCACAAGACCTCATAGTGTTATGCGTGTTTATGGATAGTTCTGTTGTGAGAAAAGTTAGCAAACATAGCATAGCAGCCTGGAGTCATGCAATTCAATTTCATGATAGACTTAGACCATCCTAATGACGCAATATATGCTGCACATTTCAAGATGAATGAATAGATATTATTTAATAAACATGAAAACACATACTTTGGATGCAGCATAACAAGATCGTGGTGATATTAATCTAAAACTGCAATGGTATAAATTGCAGATAATCTAGGTTAAAACGGCTTCTTTTGGGAGCAACCCAAATTCCGCCTGAGTAACTTCCGTGTTCATTTAACGAAAAATGATGTGGGGGCAGAAAAAGGGCCCAGACATTAGTTGCCTGTTCTCAAAGTGATCTTGGCATTCAGTTGTGTTTAGTTTGAAAGTGTAAATCTCCTTTGTTGCAGTAATATATGGCTTTAGCGGCCTGTCCTAAGCCTTTTTTCTGTTAGTTCATTACTAGACAATTACCGTTCACGCCTCATTAGCTCCTCTATCTTTCAATGGTGCTTTCGAGAGGGATAGGCCCACTCTGCCTTTTTTACCATACCAATGCTATAAGGGACCAAGCAATGTGCTAATTAACTGCATCGAAGCAATTCAAGCGGATTTCATTAAAGAACAAAAAATTCAAATAAAATAAAACTGTTAATATTTATAGACTCCTAGAGACTCTGATTTAGATTGCAAAATAAGTTGCTTTAATACACATTTAAACACCCACACCCTTTAAAAAGAAGGCTAGTGTACCACTTGCCTATGTGTGCATTTCATTGATTGACAATATAATGCTAATCGTAGCCTTTGTTTTCCGTTTTACTGTAGCATCGTCTTCAGTGGTTCCTATCCCGGGTACCTTTTCATGGCCGCTGGCAGCAAGAGGAAAACCCAGGAGGGGGATGTTACGACGGGCTGTGTTCTCTGATGTCCAGCGCAAAGCCCTTGAGAAAATGTTTCAGAAACAGAAATACATCAGCAAACCAGACCGAAAAAAGCTGGCAGCAAAACTTGGGCTTAAAGACTCACAGGTAGGGCCTAAATATCGTTGTTTGGGTGTATATAGGCTTATATATATAGCCTATTTTATGGTTTTAATGACATAACATGAGATGCAAAATAATGCTACAACAGTCAAACATTGTTAGATGTATCCTTATAATAAATATATCCTCCAAGGTGAAAATATGGTTCCAGAACCGAAGAATGAAATGGCGAAATTCAAAAGAAAGGGAGTTGTTATCGTCCGGAGGTTGCAGGGAGCAAACGCTTCCAACTAAAATGAATCCTCATCCGGACCTCAGTGACGTGGGCAAGAAGTCCTGCGAGGAGGTGGACGCGTACCGGCGGGGCAGCCCGCGCGCGGCATTTTGTCACTCTCCATCAGAGCGCGAACTTTTGAACAGTGTGGAGTCACATCTCTCTTCGCCCTGCAACTCAAGCAAGCACTCCGACTTCTCCGAGTCAGAGGATGAAGAGATTACGGTGTCTTAGGTGTACATAATACATACATTATCTTTGTATAACGTTGTTTGAACATATATTATATATTGATATTATCCAAATGAGACCCATGCATTCTTTAATTTGAGCTCATATTGTCTGTGATGTAACCAATTCTCCTACTGTATATGTAAACGTAGGTAGTCATATTGGTTGTGGAAGAGATAATAGTACTTGTTAAGGGATTCATTTAAATTTGCTGTATTTTTACAGCTTTTGCTCTTTGTACTATATTTTGTACCATATTTTTTAAGAGACATTTTCATACCAAGATGATTATACCTGACATTACATTACATTAGATGCAATGCCTTTAATCTATGTAGATGTTAAATGTATAACTTAAAAATACATATATTATTTGAATGCTTTGTTTAATTGTTTGTACTTTGAGAGTATTTTTTCAAATAAAAATAGAAACCGAAGAACTCCTTACTTGACAGTGGTCCAAAAAATAACAACTGAATAACACGCTTTTCACTGAGTATAGAGAGTGCAGCGTCTTCTATTGCCTTAGAACTGACAATAACACGCAGTAACTATGTCCTTCCATCCCGGTTTCACATTAAAACAGGGCCAAACTCCATAGTAAATATTATTTACAAAAGACTAAACAATTTCCAACAATGATACTACTTTGATGGAAAACTAACACAATGTTGTTGAACAATATTTAAAACAAATAAAATGGAGGTCAAATAAAGCGTTCAAATTTCCACTGGTTTATTGATTTCTCTAAAGATAAAAAGCACAGTTTTGTGAACAGAGTTAATCTCATTCTCACATCAAATAAAAATCAAATGAACAATCCAACACTGTATAGAGAAAACCAGACTACACAAATGACCTACTGTCTAGTTCTGCAAAATAGTTCTATAAAATGTTTTCAAAATGTGGATTCGGATCATATATTTACATCTTTACATACAAATACATTTTCTTTAAACACAGAAAATTCACATATCAAATAATTATTCATCACTTTTCAACAACTAGATTCAATAAAACTCCTTTTCACAACATTCCAACTTCCAAAATATGGGGCCAAGAAGAGACAAACATTTAGATTTATACTTCTATCACCCTTTAAACTCAAGATATGATCCTGAAAATGCAAACCCTGCAAAAAACATTTACAGACAAATGTACCTGCAATACAAATCTTGGCAATACTTAGAAATACAAGCACATTTTTTTTTTGGTTTCATTGTGAAGTTCCAAATGAATGTTGCATAGAAAGTGTAACCGAGAACACTCAGAGGATAAACAGTATATAATGGGTACATTGTGAGAGGGAGCACCCAAAGTGGTACCTCGTCGTTGCTCAAGCCACTCTGAGAACACTCCATCTTATGAGGGAATAAAGCCTAGTCACTCCAATACAGCAACACTGAAAGTCCCATTAACACTTGATGCAAATGGACCCTGCGCTAATTCTCCGGAGAGGAGGACTGGACACGCAAGCCTGCCGTCTGAAAGCCATGCGTTCGCTCTGATCCCTTTCTAGGCTGGGACCATTCAGATGTGGGTCTACATGTCTAAATTGCCTCTATGCATAGAAACACTGGGTTGGAACATTTCATGCTGAGACGGAGCTCTGTCTAGAGCCAAACAATAGGTAAGCACTGTTGGGATATTTTCTGAAATCCTCATGTGGTCATACAAAAAACATTTACTGTCAATAAGTTCAAATTTTCATCTGCAGAGCACCAAAAATCTAAAAAGTACCACTGACTACAAGAAATCCTTAACAAACGCCTTGAAAATGTTGTAATTGATGTGGAAATATATTCTTAAAAGTCTGAAGATCCTAGAAGCACCTGAACGCTACACATCCTCTACAATAAATGTGTACATCAAAGGCATTGTCAATGCATGTCACCACCGTTGATATAAAAGTAGCAAGGCATCCTTTGAAAGTTAAGCACCTTAATGATTTGTGTCTTTACACTGAGGAAGTGCACACCCAGGTGGAGCTCCGTACAACTGAGTCAATGTAGTTTGGACTACATTAGCTATAGCCTGTGTTCGCTCACAGTCAAGGCAACTTGTTTGATATCACATACTGTAATGTGTCACATATTACATCATTCATTTCTATGGTTGGCTGTCTGTCTTCGCATGAGATTGTAAACAAAGCCTTATAAAAAACGGAAAAGAGAAAAATGACTGATTTTAATCTATTCAGATAACGTAACGTTTACGATGATACGCATCTTGGGCTACCAGCACCCATTTATGCCATTATAACCCAGTGTAAGTAGTTAGCTGGAGCTATTTGATTAAGTTCTGACAACCTAAAGATTTCAAGTCACAGAGTTCTATTTTCTTACGTGTACATTCATAATCGCACAAAGGACATAATATTAGTTTTCCATTCACATGACTGGGCAATCAACACAAAGGTATCTCCAGTTAGGATACGTGTCACCTGACAGAGGGAGACTCATAATGTGGACTCCAGTGATGAGTCCAGAATGGTGTTGTCATGGTGATCATGATTGCTGTTGGAGTCGCTGTGGTAACTCTGAGCCCTGCCAGAGCAGTGGGCCGCCTCCTTCAGCCTCATCAGCATGTTCATCTGTGGAGATGATCCAGGTCAGTTCACACATACACTCATAAAGCCCTTCAATGGACAGTAGATCATTGTTAAAAGAACTTCTCAAAGTATTCCACTATTAAATAATTCTGAATATCCTGACCTGTGATATGTAGTTTGTTCCCCACCCCAGTCATAGACCTTAACATGTGTAATATGGAACACGGGCAGAAACTCGCTTTAAAACAGACAAACTTCCTTTGTTGATGAACTCCCATACATCCCAGCAAGTCGTGGAGCCCATGATATTCAAAATGGAAAATCTCCCACCAGTCGGTCTTAAAAAATTGGCTGCCCTGACCAAAGTTTACAGGATGAACCGTATATGCCCTCAGGTCAACTAACCAGGGGATCTGTGTCAGCGTCTCCCTGGGGAAGCTGCTGGCCAGGGCGTCCATCTTTAGAGAGGCAGTGTCCATCCAACCCCACATCTACAGGCCGGAGCTGCAGCAGTTGTGGCCGTTCCTGCTGCAGGGGGCTGGCTGCCCAGGGGTAGCTCTCCAACACCCACAGCGCTGGGTCCTCCCACGGAGCTCTTCTCCCATACAGCTAGGACACCGGACGGACAGACGGACAGACAGACAGACAGACAGATGGAGAGACAGACAGACAGGTGGAGAGACAGGCAGACAGACAGATGGAGAGACAAGCAGACCGACAGACAGGTGGACAGACAGATGGAGAGACAGACAGACAGACAGATGGAGAGACAGGCAGACAGACAGATGGAGAGACAGGCAGACAGACAGATGGAGAGACAGACAGACAGGTGGACAGACAGATGGAAAGACAGATAGACAGACAGACGGCTCGGTTAGAATAATGCTAACTACTCATTTTCCTTAAAACTGTATTTGTGGGGGTTAATTATAAACATACAATATTTTAAGGCCTTGTTCTACTACAAATGTTCTAAGGACTTGTTGTACTGCAAATGTATATTCATGAAACATTTTAGCTTCGTCATTGTACCTGCAGCCCCTCTCGGACTGCCTCCAGCATGTAAGGAATGATGGAATAGTTCCACAGGTCTGTGAACCACACTCTGGAGCCTTCCACATCCATGGGACAAGACAAGAAGAGACGAGGCCCTGTGGGGGGACGAAAACAAACATTGCTTCCATTCCAACAGAACCTAAAATCTTGTCCATTATATTTGTTGTTTCCTTAAAATGTTCAGATGTACAAAAAAGACATGCATTCATACTGTATATGTGTATTTCTGTGCTTTATATGACAGAGTGCATTTCTGTGGTTTATTTGGTAGAAACCGTGGGGAAAGTCAGATGAGGGAGGTTTTTTACTGAAAAGGCAGTGGGATGGATTTGAACCCATGTTAAAACGGTGCGCATGCACAGGAAGCAGCAACCTTCAACGCTGAATCGACATCTCTCAAACAACGTTTCAAATCATGGCATCACAATGCATTACAAAAAAATGATTAATGTATTTACAAAGGATCTTACCAATGGTGACATCGGAGGAGCTGTGCGACTCCAGAAAGTAGTTGAGGTGATGCCACACAGCAGGAATCCAATCGATGATCCTCACCAGCTCTGTGTTGCGCTGACGGCTGCTAATCTCTGTCTCCATCAGCTTCCTTCTCAGAAACCGACCCAGGAAGCCCTTCACTGGCTCAGTGTGGTTGGCACACAGCACCCATCTAGACAGGACCGCCACACAGAAACCACACCAAACAGAGATGATCAGTGAAAATAGACCTCTCAGATGACAGTTAGGCAGAGGGGGCTGCATTTAAACAGGCATCCCAATTCTGATCTTTGTTACCATTAAGTGGTCTTTTTCATAGCTGAAATTATTATTACACAAAGTTCAGTTAGAGATAAAAAACCGCTACCCGCGTAAACGCAACCTTAATATTAATGTATAAATACTGCCCTCATGTGGGGGCTACATGACAGCGACGCTAAATGACAAAATTATTCATTATAATTTGACCACTGCCATTTATTTCTTTGTTCTATTTTGTGGCTCATCAACCACTTTGTTAGGTAGTATCTTTGTCAGGTAAGCTACTTAAAATTAAGTTAACATGGTTAAATTAGTATATATATATTTTTTTTATAAAATACAACCTCTAGAATTTGTAAGCTTTAGGGGTAGGGTCAGTGGGGAAATCTAGACGAGAGAGTATTAGCTGGAAGGGCAGTGGGTCAGATTTGAATCCACGCTTTGAGCACCAGAAGCAGTGTCTTGGAGCAGAGGACCACCCTAATCAAATACAGTGGTGATAGAAAGTCACCAGTCCCTTTCAAAATGATCAATTTTAGTTGCCTGGAAAAAAAAGCACATAAAATCAGACTTGTTTCTGGCTTTATTTACACACCGTAACCCTCAGTATGAAGTAAAAAAGCAAATTCTACTGAAATAGGGTATTTTACTGGTTTAATTTGAATTCATTTTCAGAGTTAAAAAAAATGATACCATGTGTAAATAAAGCTGGAAAAAGTCTGATTTTATGTGTTTTCATTTTAAGTCATAAGGCAACTAAAGGAGAGCATTTTGAAAAGGGGGTGGTGACTTTCTATCCCCGCTGTATATTTGATTACTGTATATTTAAGTTCACCATTATTATGCAGAGACATTAACAATGAAAATGCAATAACAAATCCCAAAGCAGTCGTTTATTATCAATAAGTATATCTGAGCTGTTGTTTCTGGAGGATTAAATAGAAATTATAACCAACTTGTTTTAGAAAGGGTGATACTTTTATGCAAGTGTTATTATCAATAAACCACAAATGACTGAAGTTGCAATCTAACGACCTGAGTTCTCCCTGCCCGTGCATGGCGTACCTGAAGTTATGATGAAGCTGCAGGCTGGGAGTGGAGGATGTGGCCTGGTTCATTGTTCCAATGATATAAGGACTGAAAACAAATAAGAAAACAAATTCAGGATTCAAAAGTCAAGAAGTTAAACACAAAGTTTTGGTGTGTGTGTGTGTGTGTGTGTGTGTATCTGTGTATCTATCTATGTGTGTATCTTTGACATGTCTATGTCTGTCTGCTGTCTGACCAGCTCTGTTGCTTGCAGCTCAGTAGGGCATTGAAGACCTCTCCCAAAGAGCTGACGTGGTGCAGGTTGTCCAGGATGACCACCAGGGGCATGACGCGCCCATGAGTCACACCGTTGCACTGGTCAGCCAGGTTCAGCAGGTACTGACGCAGCTCCTGGACACCAGAAACCAACAGAGGAACGAACTGAGCATCTCCACATGTGCCACACACATTTCCCATACAGCGGTGCATTACTAATGACGGGTCAAGCTGTTAAAATGCTCCAGTAACTGTCATGTACAATGTACCCCAACAGTTCCAGGGAACACTGTAAGGGGAAAGAGGCATTTTTCTTCATTTCCCGGGCATTTGGGTAACTTCCTGAAAGTCTCATTTCCTATGAACTGAAGGCATGATGGTGCGACGGACCTTGCAGGACTTGTGGTCGATGTTGAACGTGACAATGGTCCCGGCAGTCACCTCTCTTCCCTCCCTCAACACCATGTGTTCGGCCAATCGACCGGCCAGGAAGCTCTTCCCGGTACCGCTGGGGCCAGACAGGATGACCCTGCGGTGCTCATGGAGCTGGGACACGTAGCTCTGCAGCAGGGCCTTGGGGATCAGTGTCTCAAACACCAAGCTGTCCTGGCTGTGCTCGCATTCACCTGCAGGCAGGGGGCAGCACAGGAACACAGAGGTTGGGGTCACTTTTTAGGCATCGAATTATTGTAGATTTACGGCACTAAACAAACTACAACTAGTGCTAACTACGACTGCTAAAATCTTGACAACACCCAACACAGATCACATATTTATAGCACATGCATTTTTGTAGGACAAGGCTGATTTAAAAGTTTTACTGTTACCCCAGAAAGACTGGCTCCTATTTATCTCTCAGAACGTGTCCTGCCACAGTTAACCCACACTTCCATCACAAGACGCAGGGGTCCTTAAGCTACATAGAACGTCTAACTAAACAGCTGGATGATGGCCAGTTCCCTATGGATCAGTTGTTTTGTGGAATGTTCAGCAGATCCATGTGAAAGACACAGACTGTGTCTCAAACTTAAAGCCTCATATCTTCAGTATGTCCTCATATCTTCAGTATGTCCTCATATCTTCAGTATGTCCTACGTCCATTCATCCGCTGGTCAGCTGAGTGTTTAATATCAGGATGAACAATTCAGCCTCGGAATGGCAACATGCTTTTACAATTTTCACTCAGCACTCCCAGAAGCAGACTGGCCACCCCGAGAGCGCGGCTCCTCTCTGGGTTTCTTCCTAGGTCCCTGCCTTTTCCTGACTTTGTGACAACTGCCGGAGATTTCAAAAGTGCTCTATGAAATACATTTGACTAACTTCCCGAAGTTCAGAGAAGTCCATTCCTGCTCATACCTTTAAGAGAGACTGAGATGGTGTCACTGTCTCCTACGAGGTATCCACAGGGCAGGAGCTCGGGGGTGTCAGCCCCGGTGGAGCGATGGATGTCCCCAATGCTGTAGCCCAGGACGCTGTCTGAGTTCAGACCCAGCTGGCTCACTGGGTCCACATGGCTAATGTACTCCTGAAGGGCCGGGACACACGTCAGATTAAAGACTGCGGGCCATTCAAACGTCAGAAACAGAAGGAAACCAATGACGTGACCAATACGCAGATGTCAGTCTAGTGTGTGCTGATTTACCTTGAAGAGACGTCGTACCACCCCATCCAGCACGTCCCATCGGGTTTTCCCGCTGACACCAATGCAACCAACCAGGAACTGTCGAGGTCTACTCTCCTATAAGATACGCCGAAGAATGGATGGTAAGATATTGTCGACATTAAAAACAAATGAGGCATTTTTGGTAGCCGTTGTAATTCTAGGGGAAATGGAATCCTTCCTAAGGAGTCACACACCTCTTTCCACCCGGCGTGCTCGTCTAGAGTTAAGGAGTCACACACCTCTTTCCACCCGGCGTGCTCGTCTAGAGTTAAGGAGTCACACACCTCTTTCCACCCGGCGTGCTCGTCTAGAGTTAAGGAGTCACACACCTCTTTCCACCCGGCGTGCTCGTCTAGAGTTAAGGAGTCA